>JANHFK010001620.1:56545-74001 GCA_036250565.1 Sibynophis collaris
CTGCTGTTTTCAAATACTGCCACATCCATTATCCACACTTTCCCCCCCTGTCTTATTGACAATTGTTAAATCTGGGGTGTAATATGGCAGGAGCTTGTCTGTATTTGGTAAAATAAAAACCTCAATAGCATGGGAAACACTGACATAAAAAATGAGCAGAAGCAACTATATTAAAGATACATTTCAGATGCTCTGGCATGGAAACATCCTTTTTGACATAAGAATATAAAAAGGGCTTTCCTGAATTTTTAAAATTGTTTAATTTAATGTTTTTACAGGCAATTAATTCTATACTTTTATACTAAAAGCAACTGGGGAGTCATGTGCCCTTTTGGATGAATACCTCTTTAATTTGTTTTCAAAATTATAGCAAATATTAGTAGGATACTTAAAAAAACTATATTACAATCCCTGGAACAAGAAAATGCAATATTTTATATTCAAGCTTCACATTTTAACTTTTAAAATGAGAATTTAGATTTAGTCAGGCTGCCTAGGGTTGAGTGAAATATTACAAATGCTTTTGCAAAAACACATACAAGCAAATTGTGACTATTTTTTTTCTTTTTCTTTCCTAGTGTTTTCCTGCAAGCGCACAATCTGCTTTTTTCCAATCAATTGAGAGTTGATCCAGTAGCTACAAAAGGAATGATCTGACTGGCCTGTTGCCTGAGACCTGCATTATGACCTGAGAGAAAGTGACTGGCTCAAAATCACCCAACTGGCTTTCATGCTTTAGACAGGACTAGAACTCTCAGTCTCCTGCATGGTGCCTTAATGTTTGGTTACCATTAAACCAAACAGGCTATCTTGTGGTTAATTTTTATTACATAATAATTTTAAGTATTATATTGATTGGAAAAAATAGATCTATTCAAAGGCATTTCTTTTGGAATGACTTCCTTCATTGCCTTAGGTCAAACATCATAACGTTCAGGATTTTAACCACCGCATCACAATTCAGTGAAGTAATGCAATAAAATTCCAGATTTCATCTTTTATTGCTTTAAATGATTCAATCTTTGGAAGCTGGACAAACTCAGTGTAGCATTTTAGCAATGCAATGGTGCATGCAAAATATACATGTACGAAGTATTTAGATGTATGTACAAAATTAGCTATGATTTATAATTCAAAATAAATATTTTTTCATATGGCAATGGAAACAGCTTTAATTTCGGATGTTTGAGAAGGAAAATGTTTGTGCCTTTTTTAACATAGGTATTCTTAGATAAAATATAACACTTTTTCATCATTTAATTCTAACTAGTAGGCTTATGTATTTCAAGCTGCTATATGATGGATAGCTTTCAATGTCATTCTACTTGCCATTGGCTACGGCTTAAGCCAAGACCAATAATGGTTAACGTTATTATACTGTAGTTTTTGGACATGCAGATACTTTAACAATGACTAATAGTGCTTAATGTTTAGGTTATGGACTTTCATTAATGTTGACAACAGTAAATAAATCTTTCCATATGTATGTCATCCAACCAGACTTCTGTGCCATTCCACAAGGCTGTTAGTTGTCAGCTTCCCCTTTCGTGAATATTCCACAAGGCTACAATAACTCAATGGCTCAACACAAAATGGCTGAACACAAACCTCTACATCTGCAGACTTACCATCATCTAGGTATAACTGGTCCAATTCTTCAGGTTCTTGCTTGACTGTTACGGGCATAGGGGCCAAATTATGATTATTGTCCTCATGCAAGTCGGTCAATGACAGTGGCTGATTTGCTGGAGTTTCATTTCTTTGAACATTCGGCAGCTGCTGTTGGCCCATTACAGTTGAATGAGTTGGACTGCAGGACTGCAAATAAGTTGACTCCTGGGTTACAGATGGAACTGGAGAGGAGGGACTGTTGGGATAGAGTGCTTGTTGATTACCAAGGGAACAGGTACTGCTCAGATGTTGACTCACCTGCGGCTGCAGCATGATGTGAGATGACTGATCAGGAGAGCTTGGGTGCACAACAATAGACCTTGGCACTTCCTGTATGGTGGGGACACCTCCAGCCGTCTGCTGAAGTCCTAGATGATTATGGCCTGGGTTGGTGATGCACTTGTAAGCAGGAGAGGAAAGATCATGTAGCTTAGGACTAGAACTGGGAGATGATGACATCACAGTGTTTCTCTGCTGACAGGAAGCGAAGCCAGCTACAAGGCACGAGCCAGGATCAGGAGGCATCATGATCTGCTGGCTGTAATACGGTTTGGAGAGAGGGCTTAATCCATGGCTCCTTGGTCCACAGGTTTGAGCAGAGTCGTAATCATCAGAGGGTTCTGTTTTTATAATTGGAACTGTTGAAAGAAAAAGAAAGTGCTTTGAATGAACAAAGAGTTAATATGATCAAGTTGGCTTGTGGCTAGGATACCCTTTGCAAAAACAAACAAAGTCTTGAATAAGGCTCTGTGTATCCTTTGCTAGTTTTCCCCCCTCCCTCACCAAAATACGAATGACTCATCCAAGCAAAAAAGCCACAGCTGGTTCTAATACTGAAAAGGGCTATTTTTTTTGGACTCTCCGCCAGCTCTAATGTGCTATAAAAATCTATTTGCAAATAGCTGTGCTACAGTAGAAGCCCTGGACCCAAGGGCTCTATGGATCTGTAGTAATCAAAGGAATTTTTAAAAACTTGGATGTACTACTGCTTGTCGACTGCTACTGATGGCCCATTTGATAGATGTCTGCACAACGGGTAAATTCAAGCACAGGGAGTCAGTGAGGGGGCTTTCAGAGTTCACAAAAACAAAACTTCAGAGAGAATGACAAGCTTAAGAAAAGGTACATAATTCCTTCATAAAGTCTTTCTTTCTAGAAACAAAAACTGAACTATCTTAAAAAATAATAATAGTGTCTATATATAATTTTTATAATCCACATGACAGTACAGAGATATTTCATCAAGGTAAGTTTCCAAGTCACATTTATTTAATTCAGAAGACTACTTTGGGACTAAGCTAAATTTTATCAGTTGTATCAGTTCACAGAAACACTTAATATTTTTTTTAAACACAATTTATAAACAGAGATGTGATTTAAATAGCATTTTCACAGAAACTTTGCGAGTAAGATACAAATTACATTTTGGGCTTGGGAGTTGGCAGTTAATTATCACTAAAGAAGAAGAAAATCATTAACAAAGAATGAATTTGTATATAATTTGGCGTGAATACACAATCTTATATATTTAAAAATAAGTGACAATTAAGTGGCTTAATTGAAATCAACCTTAACACATTTGATCTTAATGAAAAAGGCTGTGGCCAAATGTAACAATGGCTTCCCTCCCAATAAACATTTAGAAGACAGTTATGTAAAAGACTGACCAGCAAGCTCCTTCATTACCAATAGAAAGTCCCACAGGTGCTTTTTCAAGAGGCAACTAGACTTCCTTGTTTTTCTTTGAAGACATTTCACTTCAAAGGAGTCATATTCCTTGCAGACAGCTGGTCATTTGTATTCTTTTAGAGTCGTTAAGGCCACTGGAGGTTTATTTGTGTCCTCAGGGTAATAAACCTCCAGTGGCCTCAACAACTCTCTAAAAGAATGCAAATGACCAGCTGTTTGCAAGGAATATAAATCCTTCCGTTCCCCACTATCCAGTTAGAACTGAAGAAACTTCTTGGATGAAAAGCAAAATGTCACCCATCCCACAAGATCCGCCCCCGCTGTTCTCTTCCAGCCCTCTTTGCTGGTGGCAACAGCAAATGTACCGCGATGAAGGCGGAATTCTGTTGCCTCACAAAGGCAAGTACAGGGGTGCTTCGCTCCCGTGACAGGGCGACAGCTCTTTCATCCCTCTGCTGTGAAAGGGCCACAGGGAGCCACAGTAGAGGGGTGAAAAACCTGCATGGGTTGCATTGTGGCTCTATGTCATAATGGGTTTCAGGAGGAGGATGCAATCCCACTTCCCCCCATTGTGAAACACACGAGTGAAAAAGTTCAATCAATCAATTCCAACTTTGTGAGATCTTTTTATTTTGCGAGAAGTTGGAATTGATTGAGTGAAACGTGATAGAGAAACACGATTGGAGCTAGGCTGGGGTGACGGCAGGTGTGCCCACAGAGAAGGCTCGGCGTGCCACATCTGGCAGGTGTGCCAGAGGTTTGCCATCAAGGACCTAGGTCTTGCTTATATCCAGATGAAATTCTAACTATTATGTACATATTTTTCTCACTGGAATCTTTATATTATCCTTAAGCAGATGTATTTTAAAAACTTTACAAAACATAGTCATGCATGTAATATTTTGAATAATATCAGTAGATTAACATCAGATTTTTACCTTCAAGGTGAGATAAACATTACTATAAGTGATATAGTAATGTATTTATTTAGGGGGCTTCAAGTCAGTCTTGACTGCTGGCAACTGTCTGGACAACTGCCTACAGTTGTTGTTGTTTTGTTGCAAGATTTGGTAGAAGTTTGCATTTTCTTCTTCCTGGGGCTGAGAGAGGGTGACTAATCCAAAATTACCCAACTGACTTTGTGCCTAAGGCAGGACTAGAACTCATGGTCTCCTGATTTCTAGTCTGATGCCTTATTAACCACTACATCAAAATTGCAATTTGGTATATACTAAGACATATCTATATATTTATTTTCAATGGTATTGTTTTATTTTATTTAAAAAAAAATTAAATTTAGCATTGGCTAAATTTCATTATTTAAATTTAGCGTTGGCTAACCACTTGTCATCTGGATATAATATGCTTCCTATCATCCTCAACTACCATAGTCATTCACCTCATTAACTAGGATGATGGAAAAATAAATTCAGGATACTGGAATGCTTCACATTTGGGAATACTTTGCTGAAATGACTGAACAAGATTTTCTTAGAAGCATCATCTCAATAAAAATGGTGAATAACAATGCTATCTACCAACTTCTTTACAAAGACCATCAATTAATGAATTTTTTGTTCAAAATTTAAAAATGACAAATGGGAGACAAAGTTTGCTCCAGACATTCCATGATCTTTATATTATCCTGAACTCTGTTAGATTTTAATATAAATGTTAATAATAACATTTAGCGTAGCAAATTAATTTAGATTTAATACACAATAACTATTATGGTTTTAGGCTAACACATGTATCACATTATCAATCAATTTAATACTAGAACCATATGTTTGAAGCAACATCAACTATAAGTTGTTGTTCCTATTGAGAGAACCCCATATGAAGACCCCATAGCAAGACCAGTTCATAAAGACAGTACACTTCTAGGCATACTTGGATAGGGGGAGAGATATGCCCTTTGTTGTGTTTGAAATGAAAAGTTGTGAACTAGTAAAAGATGGGCTCATAAAAACTTAAAACATTTTCACTGAAGGAGAACAAGTGGGAGATTTTTTTAAAATATGAGTTTTAAATCTAGGTTCATTTTTCTATAATACATAGGTCCTGTTCTGGTTCATGGTTGTAAGGATGAGTGAAAAATAAGGCATATATTTTAGGAAAATGAAAGACACCAAAAGTAGTAAAATCTAGTTAGCTTCTTGCATCAAGAGTTGTCACCGGAAATAGCCATTCTCATCAACTGACCATGTTGGAGGAAATAAGAACTTCTCTTTACTTAAAATTGATACTAAAGTACTATATCTTGTCTCAATTATCTTCTATTAAATAGAGCATCATTATCTTTTGAAGTCATTTATTTTGAGCTTTTACAATTACTATTTCTTCCTAAATAATTTAGTTATGAAGAGCTTCTCAGTTGCCGTTAAAATGTTTAGCTGTTCAAAAATTACTAGAGACAGGACATTGTAGAGGCCTGGAAACAGAGGTTCTTTTGGAGGAAGGGCCTGGCGCAGCTCACTTGCTTATGAGCAATTAATGAAGCCAAAATGTGCATTAGATTGTTAATAGGTCTTAGAAGAACTGATTCATTTTTTATTGTAAGACATTATTCATGTAACAATGCAAGGGGTAAATGGAACCTACGTTTTACATTCTTTTAAGGAAGATTTCCAAGCATGGAAATATGTATCACCCTAATATTTACAATATATTGTTTTGTCCGGTTCTTCCCATTGTACCCCAAACACAGCCTCCTTAATTGTTCTATGGAAATTAACCTTTTTCTGATTAGAAAAACATGACATGGAACGGAATTGGAAGTGAGTGAAGAATGAAGATCAGACATTGAATAAAGAAGAGAATGGATATACAAGGGATAGGGCAGGTTCTGTTTTGTGGGGAGTATGGACAGGCTCCTGTAATTTTAATAAAGAATACCTTTTCTATTGTTTGTATCCACTATCCAATATAATTCAACATCTCACTTGTCTGATACAGATACTGATACAAAAATTGATAATCAAACACATCAAAGAATTTACATGCATGTGTTTTGGGAATATACTGTGTTTCTCCAAAAAGAAGGCCGTGTCTTATTTTTTTTTGACCCTCCTTTAAAGAAGGCTAGGCCTTCTTTTTGGAGGTTTCTAATTATTGACTCCCCTCGTAGCGGTGGCACTGACAGTCCCGCCCAGCAGGAGCCTGCTTCTGGCCCACATCTTCTGCGGCCGCTTGCCATCACTCGCACACACCACCCCGGCCTCTGTTTTGTCATCAGATGCCTGCTGGAAGGCATTTACAGCTGATAACAGAACTCCGGATCCAGAGCTCTGTTATCAACTGCAGATGCCTTCCGGCAGGCATCTGAAGGCAAAATGAAGGCCGGGGTGATGCGTGCAAGTGGTGGCAAGCGGCCGCAGAAGAAGGAGAGGCAGGTGTCGGGATGTGCGATGCCTGGTAAGTAGGGCAGCTCCACACCCCCATCCCCACCCTAGTTTATTCTTTACTTGTGTACTTTGCCCCACCCCCTGCACCACCAGAGTGGGCGGGGTCTTAATTAGGTCTAATTTTGTGAGTGGGGCTTAATTTGATTGCATGCACTCAAAAACATGATAGGGCTTCTTTTCAAGGTGGAGTGGGTTTTTTTGGAGAAACGTAATAAAATGTGAAATACACAATAGAAAAATGCTAAACGAATGTTAAACTTAAATAATAAAGATAAATAAAAAAATAGCTTTGTGTAAGTTTCCATATGATAAATGAGCTTATAAACAATATGACAAATAATTTTTTATTGCCCAAGCATGAAATGCAGTAAACTTTACAGTTCATCCATACTTAAAATGGATGAAATTAGCTTAACGCACTGAATGAATCTACAGCATGAGGCAGAATAAGATACACACTTAGGAAACCCCATAATTGCTCTAAGAGAAATAGATTGCATTCTTTCCAGCTCATTTGTGATATCCTGTATCCACAAGAAAGCCCCATAAAGAAGTTAGTATAAAATCTTTGAATAAAAAAATCTGAAATGCCAACTGATCTCCTTTGGAATAGTGAAATTGCAAGAAAGCACTTAATATATTTCTGGCTAGTGATAGTCTTGATGACCTGGGTATACTCCAAATTATACTGGAAATGGATAGCTAAATATTTATATACTCCAATTCAAATTATACTGGAAATGGATAGCTAAATATTTATATTGGTATAATCGCTTAATGTGCTTCTGATCACTATCCATTTATTAATAGCTTATTATTAATAAACATTATTGCAAAAAGTCCTTAGCAGTCAGAGCAATTCTAATTGCATAGGGATAGCAGAACAGAATCATCGACATACGATAAGAGAGACCCATGTACACCAGTCTGTTTAAGGTCACGGAAGTCTTCAGATTTCACTGAAACTGAATAAAAATCATGTAAAATCATATAAAAATTAAACAAAATTGGAGCCAAGTCATGCCCATTCTATGAGAAGACAGCATTAAATCAGTTAATTAATTAAAGCGCTGCTGGGACAATATATGATCTGTAAAGGAGACTCTGAATATGATTATTTTACATGAAAAAGCACCTCCATTATGTCCACTGAGGATCTGACTTTCTCTCATAGAATACAGGTATTCCTCGAGTTACAACAATTCATTTAGAGGCCTTTCAAAAATATTACAACCCCCCTCCCCAAAGTATTTACGACCTGTTCTGAAGTTACATATGTTGCAGCACCACAGTGGTCATTCACCCGTAGGACCGATCGCAGAGACAATGCAACATGCCCCCTGCCTATTTCCCCCCCTATCCTGCTCCACTGGGTCTCCACAGACATTGGGCTTGCTTTGCTTAGTGCCCTGTATTCCATTTACTCCTCCCCACCCCATTTCCCATGGCTTTACTATACTTACTTTTCAAAGAGTTCCAGAAGAGGCTGACCCACATGACAGAGAAGCCGATGAAGCTGTAAGATGTAAGGAAAACAGCGTTGCCTATCTGAATAAAAGACTGGCTTCTCTGCCATGAGTGTCTGCAGGCATAGTTTGGGCCCAGTCTGGCCCGTGCCGAGTAGCCTCCTGCTTTCTGTTGATTGGCTAGTTCGATTGAGCAGCTTCAGGGACTGGGGTGTGGCAACCAATGAACACAGAGCTGGTTTCCTTTGTCTCATTAGGCGCTAGCAAAGCAGGAGCAGTCTGTGGAGAGCCTGCGGGGCAGGACGTGGGGGGGGGGAAAGCAATTGTGGGGAACTCAGGGGAGCCTGAGGTATCTCAGTGGATTGGGGGAAACCTTGGATGGCCTACTCCAGCACTAGGTTCTGCATGGTCTTCTCTACCCTAAGATACCTCATATGCCTTTAATGACCTTAGCAAATGCTCTGGGGAAAGCAGGCAGTGATCACGTTCACTTAACGTGAGTCAATCAAAGGAATTAGATCAATGAAACTCACAAAAAGATGGCATTGTGATTCCTAAGATGATTTCTCAACAAGAAGTTGTAAGACCACAAAGTGATCCACTACAGAGCAATCAAATCTATGGATACCAGAGCTATAGAACTCTAATTTAAAGGGGGGTGTCTTGTATTATTGGTAGAAATAAAGTCTGGTGAGGACTGGAGTCTACCATTTTGAATTGATTTTAATTAATGCTTTATTTTCGAAGATCTCAATTTCTTTTATGGAGACAGGAAGTCACAATGAAAATTTACCTGTACTAAAATGTACCGTGGTCTCCAAGGAATGGTTGTCATTGTAAATTTTGAAAAATGGTTTTCCCAAATTCCAGGAGAAATTTTACATGCGGAATGTTCAGAGTGCCTTTCCAAAGTCCTGGATATAATTTCCACTAGGGTTGACTTAATTTCTAGAAGCACCAGCAACTTTTTGCAGATGAGCTTTGCTTCTTGCTTGTTAATAAACCTTAGACATTTTTGACATTCTCTTTTTGTCTCATAATAACGGCTAGGAGAGTCATCCCCTGCTTTATAATTTTTGTAGAGGCTACAAAGCTGTTTACTATATTAAGCTGCTGTTTACCTTTTTCCTCCTGAATGATATGGAGAACTTACTTTAGAGTGGGTTGCCAAAATATCTTTCTAAGAAAATTAGCCAGATTGCCATCAAGGAAAACATTGTCTCAAATGCCTTTGTTGCTCAATGCAAGCCCCTTATTTAGCCAAATCTCCAGGAGAATGAGGAAAAAGCACCAAATGACTTTCTCTTCATCTTATGATTAACTGTGGTAAAATCACTGTCAGCTGAAAAACGTCACCCTTCTTTGTCTTAGACCAACTCAGATAGAACAACAGTGGAATGTGCTCACTGGCCATTTGATCCTTGATATGAAACCATCTATAAACTGAATTATGTTACAGGCAGTAATAGAAATCCATTAGAAAGACTGTTTAACCAAGCAACTAGAATCTTGAACTGATGAAAATACTGAACTGTTTTTCCAGTTGAACTACAGTTTCAGTCATTAATCCAAACTGTGCAGAATAATGTCATGCATTTCCTAAAACAGTAACAAAATGACAGCTGTTTTTTTTGTGTTAATTCACAGCACTCCTGGAAGACTTTACTTTTTTACCAAAAAGAAAGAAAAAAGAAACTAGAACAACAACTAAAAAGGCCAAGAACAGTAAATTACAGAAGCCTCTTTATCTCATGTAGGAAAATATATTTATGTATTGACTTTTAAAAACTTTGATGTTATAAAAAAAGATAATCACTTATTCACAAAGGTACCAATAATGTGATATTCACAATCAAGCATTTTAATTTGACTGCAGTAATATCTTACTTCACATCTCCTTATAGCAGCTTTTCCCAATCAAAGTATCCTCAAGAGTTGCGGACTTCAACTTCCAGAAATCTCAATGCTGACTATGCTGCTTGAAATATTTTGGGAAGTACAACAAATCTACTTATGCCCAGACCTAATTCTAATTTGGAAATCCTAAAGAAGAATACCTACACTTTGGCTCTCAAGATCCAACGAATCTACAACAAATATAGAAAAAGAACCAATAAAAATACCTTTAGCATAGAACATCTGCTGCACGTATCATTGCAAAATTTATCACACAACCATAACCAAAACATTTTTAAAAAGAGAGGAATTAGTCAACAACAACAACAAAAATCTACTGTTCATATCACTTAAATGCCACCTGGCAATCAGCAAAAGTGAATCATTTTTAGCCAAATCTAATTGAAAGCAATCTATAAATTTTTGCAGAACGTTCTGCCAACCTTTACATCTGTGCAGATTACCAGTGACAGTAGTACTTAAACTATCTTAAATTATAAATGTATAGCCTGAGCTTAAAGCCTGCTACCTTCCAAAGTAGTACAATTGGCAGAACTTATTACATCAAATAAAAATCCCCTGCATAATTTACATGCCAGAAATGTCATCTTCCATATGTAGAAAATACACGAACAGACTACAGACACATTTTAGGAGCCATACATCTGCAATCTTCATTTAAGAAAAAATGAAAGTCAACTGCAAATCAATTCTATTCAGGTAATCATAGACACTCTGAATTGTTGATCCTGACACTAGTGATACTACTACTATCTGATTTTAAAACACTGTAAACACATAAAAATGCCTTAATACCACGTGGTCTCAAAAGCCCGGTCAATACTTAATAAACTTCATCTAAAACAGGGGTGTCCAAGCTTGGCAACTTGAACACCTGTGGACTTTAACTGGCTGGGAATTCTGGGAGTTGAAGTCCATAAATCTTAAACAAGGAGCAACTGGACTTTCTGGTTTTTCTTTGAAGGTGTTTTGCTTCTCATTCAAGAAGCTTCTTTAGGCTTTGGCTGGATGGTGGTGAATGGAAGGATTTATACGCCTTTCAGACAGCTGGTCATTTGCATTCTTTTAGTGAGTTGTTAAGGCCACCTTGAGGTTCATCTGTGTCATCAGGATCACCTGAGTGGTGCAAATGGATGTGGAGCCTTTTGGGAACTGTTGAAAGGACTGTGTTGTAGATTGGAGATAGATGATGTTGTATCCCTCCCCCTCTGTTGAGAGAGGACTGTTCAATTTTGATGTAGATGGCTTCTGACTCTTTTTTCAAACCAGCGGTCCTCTCTGTCCAAAATGTGGGCTTCAAAAGAGTGGCTTTTATCTTTTAAATGCAGATGGACTGCTGAATCTAGTCCTGATTGGTTTATTCTTCTATGTTATACCATGCGTTTATGAAGTGATTGTTTTCTTTCCCCAATGTATAGATCTGCACATGGCTCACTGCATTGTACTGCTTATACCATGTTGCTCAGTTTGGGTTTGGGTATTTTATCCTTGGAGTGGACAAGCTTCTACCGTAGGGTAGTCTTGAGTTAGATATCCAATTGCCTCACACTCTTATCGCCTTTACAATTTTTGTAAGATTATTCTCCTGCCGCCTGACAGCAAATTTTGCTGACCCAGAAATTTTAAAGATTTTTTTCAACTTTGCATAAATATTTTAAGTTAAATCTGGCCAGGAGATTAATAGTAAAAATGGAGGTGGCTATTACAACAAAGGGAGTAAAGCACACTGTATTGCAGTTTCATTATTTTTCTCTAATTCAGCTTACCCAACTCTGAAACTTCCAGATATGCTTTATTTACATCTCGTTGTAGTTCCCAGTCCACCTACATGGGAATTATGTGAAGTACAATCCAATGAATCTGGAAGTATCAGTTGAAAAGGCTGCCCTACTTTAGACTACCAAAATGTGCTGGTTTAGAAAATGAAATATAGTGGGTGGAGGCAGGATGCGAAAAAGTCTCTTAAATGTCATCACTAGAGAACTATCACTGCAAATAGTCAAGAGATAATTATAGTTACAAAACAGGAAGTCGAGCCCAAAGCTGACGAAATTGACTTCGGATCACTATTTTCAGAAGCATCCTCAGAATCATGATGACTTTCTTTCTGCAAGGCAGAAAGTTACCTCTAAAAATTGAAAGGTCAGGTTCAGTTTTATAAATGAGATCCCCTTTTACTTTTGCATGCCCACACATGCTAAATGTAATCGAAATTTCAGTTTCACATAGGATGACATGCCAAATGACATGATTATTTAAGCTTTTGGAGAGGGATTGTTATTAGCTGAAGTTCAAATTTATGGTTGCATATCATTTTATATTTTCTAAGGGTGGAAACCTCAGTGGGAAACTAGATGATCTGAACAACAAAATGCTAAATCTAAACAGTCTTTCAGTACTTTTCAACTGAAATCAGTGTCAGCAGGTTGTATCAGGCCAAACAGGTGCTGAAATAATATATCATTATGCAGAACAGAGGGATTCAATGTTGAAATACAGCTCAATAGTGATAGTAGAGAATGACCTTCAGGTGTTACCATCTCTGTGATTCAATAACTATCCTCCATTCCCTTTTGAACCTACAGTAGAGGTAACTGAGCCTTTGGGAATAGTATTATAACAAAAATAATAAGCGAAGTCTTTCATTCTAAATATATAAATAATATTTCTTGCTACTATTGAAATAGATTGGGAATTATTCTCAATATTATGATTAAATGGTACTTGTTCAAAAGGCAACTGGACTTTATTTTTCTTTGAAGACGTTTCGCTTTTCATCCAAGAACCTTCTTCAGTTCTGACTGAATGGTGGAGGATGGAAGAACTGAAGTCAGAATTGAAGAACTTTCTTGGATGAGAAGCGAAATGTCTTCAAGGAAAAACAAAATCCAGTTACCTTTTGAAAAAGCACCTTTGGGACAACCATGACTTGAATGACAGAGAATCTCCATAGACATTATGATTAAATGGAATCGTATGGAGAAAATCAAGTAGGAACAAAGCAGATGAGAAAATTACAGACACACACATGCAGCAAGGGAAATTGTTTCTAGTTGTGTCTATTTATTAGCATTCACACATTTTGTATATAATGTATATGACTAGTTGAGATTGCCTAAACTCAAGTAACGTAGACTGTACCTCAAAAATTCAGATGGGCAGCTTCTTGCTTCATTTTTAACAGGACTGTTGCTAATCTCCAAGAGGTCTTTGGGATTTTAACTTTAATAATTGTAACTTTGTTCTTTAGTATAAAACTGTTATAACATTTGCTGTATCTTGGGTGAATTGCTTTGATGCTTCATGCATCACTTCATGAATTTTTATAACCATCATTGAGGTGGTCTGGTGGTAAATAGTATAATGCTGGCATAAGACCAAATATCAAATGGAAGAATGAGACTCTCAGTATTTAGTAAAAATGGATACTGACAGACAAGATTACAAACAACTGAAAAGGAAAGTATTGTTATCTGGAAAAATATATTTGGCACGCTTCTCACTGTCAATCATGTGGCTGGCACAGGGTTTAAAGCAGAATGAGTGGTTTTACTTGGCCTTAAATATGAGTTTTAAAACAGATGTTGGTTGCAAAAGACGTTTTAAAAATCAGGAACCAGCCTACCTTCACATTCGTGAAATTTTAAAACTGAATGATCCAGCGTGACTCATTATTATAGTAGCAATTTCTATCAAAATGATTGGCATTAAAATCAAGCGTTAAGAAGGGATACTGTTGCCTGTTCTTCTAGCTAGTCTGGAGAAAATAACTTTGTAGTTCTATTCTTCAGCTCTTCATCCAAGTCTACAGATGTGGGACTGAATCTACTCTTTGTCATATTGAAATCAATGCCAGCAGAGTAATGGCAAGGGGGAGGCTTCTGCTACATACAGTAACAAATAATGAAGGGAGCAAAAAAAGCACCCCCCCCAAAAAAAATGGGGCTTCTCAAAGATGTACATCAGCTTTGCTAAACTATCTCTCTAGAAGTGTGATATAAACTCTCAGAATTCCTCGCCACTCTGGCCAACAATCATCCCAACAAGGAATTCTGTGATAAAGAAGTCCAGCAACACATCTGGAAAGGACTATATTTGTGGTTTAGACATAGATCAATGGAAAGGAGTGATTTGCATTATATGGGTAAAGAGCAAAGGAAGAAGTCATACTGTTCCTCCAGAAAACAGAAGTGTTGAGTGGAAAAAAGATATTTTAAAAAGCTCACTAGATTTCAAAATAAAATCTTGGTGTCTCAATATACTCGATATCATATTATTTTTTTTCTATAAAACAGTGCTTCTAAGTCAGGGGTCCCCAACACCCAGGTCATAGCCCACTACCAGGCTGCAGCCTATTTCAAACTTCTTGGATGAGAAGCAAAACGTCTTCAAAGAAAAACCAGTCCACTTGCCTCTTGAAAAAAGCACCTTTGGGACAACTATGACCTGGATGACTGAGAAGCTCCATAGACATTTGGGCAGCTTACAATATGAAAAATCATTTATAACAGTAACTTTCACTAAAGCAGTTTTCTTCTGTCCTGTTGATAAATACCGGTACACCCGTTTATTTAATATGCTTTTATATAGTAAACTCTTGATTTACTCAAATAGTGGGGAAATTGAGTATCCATTAAAGCACAACATCCAAATAAGATTTCATGCATGTGCATTTTATATATTTCATGCATGTATGAAACTGCAAATAAGGCTGTGATTTGATTTGATTCAATTTATTTTATTTAGGATCCACCTGATTCCAAACTGATTCTGAGAGGTGGTATAATAAAATCAAACAAAATACAAAATACACATAATTCAATATGGTAACAAATACGTAAGGGGAAAAAAACCATTTACACATATCCAGAAGCACAAGAACCCAAGCAGAGACTTTAAAAAAAATTGGCCCATTGGTGCTGCAAAGATCCAGATGCCCACTGGATGGAAGCAGCAACATATCCAAAACTCTAATTCTTTGCTACCATCTAGTGTTTATATGAAGTTTTGCAACCCTGATTCTGACAGCTTGGTACCATATTTCCACAATGATATACTGTTGCAGCGAACGATAAAGGTTTCTTTGATTTGCAGAATTGAAAGAATAAAGAAAACCTGATATACTGAGAACAAAACTCAGTACAAACATTGTGTGGGATATATGCAAAAACCACCAACTTATCCCTAAACCTCAAAAATAGTAATTGTTCCACTGTAACTTTTCAGCCAGAATTTGTGAAGCTGGATCAACAATAGGGTAATTCTTTGGCTAGTACTGTATAATAAACTTTACACTGCATTCTGAATTTCTGCACACATTTGTACATGTACATAAATAAAACTGTATTTATGTTTATATATCACAATATATTTTGGGGAATTAAGATTTATCTGTCCTCAAAGCAAGAGGACCTGACTATTTAGTTGCGTTCTTTTGCTCCCATCAATGAACTAAGTTTTTGTGTAGGAAAAGATTATATACAAATAATTTCCAAAAGGTAAAGTTATGTATATTCTTTATTCTTACTGTTAGTCAAATTTTGCTAATATAACTAACTCTTCTCTCACACACAAATATAAGTCTAAAATTCCTGAGAAAGTAATAGAAATTTTATTGTTTTTATTTATTGAATTTCTATGCTGCCCATTTTACTAATACGTGAAAATTACTCAGGTACTTCTTTCTAACATCAGCTTTTATGATGCAGCTTTTTAAAGATACATATGCCAAGCATATGTTCTTTTCCAATACAGTATACATATTGTATTTCTGTGCACTATTTTTCCGAACTGTGTTCTTTTTTCAATTCTCTCCCTTGCAAACAAGTAAGTTTTTCAAAGGTTTTTGACCATGGAAATGTGGATGCGAGTAAATTTTATTCAATGCTATAGCCCTTGCAATGATGGAAGCTATTCTGACAAATCTCATAAACCTGTTATCTTAAAAATGCACAAAGGTTTTTTTAATGGCTTAAGGCAGGAACAAAAAGAACAGTGCTGCACGAATCACCATGTGTGAGATTCTGTTTAAAATATTGGTGCCTTCGTCCCCGAGACAATGGATTCTGAGTTGTCGCCTAAACAGCTGACAACTTGGTTTGTGGGATAATGACTTAGAATAGCTTTTATTGTAACCAATCATTGAACTCTGGGGACATTTACTTTTATGGTCTCTGCAGCTTTGGGGGAAGATTGAATTGAACTCTTAGACCAGGATCAGTAACCAGCAGCTTATGAGCTGCATATAGCCTCAACTTGAAGTTTGTCTAATTCACTAAATATACTTTAGTTGACTTCTTTTCTCCTTAGGGTGCTGAAAATACTTCCTGCCAATAACTGATAGAGAAAGTTAGAAGGCAGCATGTTCTTCTAACATCTAGGTAACTAACTTCCCTTTTTCTCTGGGCAACATGATTGATTGATTTCTGTTTTTTTAAGCAGACATGGGAAGTTTGTCTTCTGTATATTTTCAAGTCCCTTAAGTCCCAACCGCCAAGGTTACTAGTCACAGAATAGCCCTTAGACTTACATACCGCTTCACAATGTTTTATAGCTCTCTCTAAGCGGTTTAAAGAGTCAGCATATTGCCCCAACAATCTTGGTTCTCATTTTTACCGATCTGAGAAAGAGGGAAGGCTGAGTCGATCTTGAACCACTCAGAATCGAATTCCTGGAGTGAGCCGTGAGCTCGCCTGCAGTACTGCATTGGAGTATTATCAGAATCTTATTTAATGAGACTAACAAATGTTGGCTGGTATGTATTTGCAAGGAGATAGAACTTTTATTAAGTTTTTCATATATCTACTGCAAAGATGGGTGGGAACATTTGCCAAGGCTATTCCATAATTTGAACAAAAAGGCACTTTTCTTGATTCTATTATGCCACTGAATGTTTGGGTTTTATTTTCAACTTTAAACTTTGCTGCACATTTTAAAATAAAACACACAAAAATTTATTTCATGCCACTTAAAATTTATTTATTTCATGCCACTTAAAATTAGAAATAAATTGTTACCATTAGCAGGAAGATAGGTGAAAAGTTGGTACTGGCTTCTCTTTCTCTTTCCATTGCAGACATAGAAATTGACTTGGACAGGACTTGTAATTCTCTGATTGCGGAATGGTGGAATCTCAGCAACTAATAAAGTCTAAAAAGAGGATAAACGTATGTTAACAATGAATCCGAGTTAAAAAACATTTAAATCACAAGAATAAAACTATTTTATTTTATTACTATTTTAAAACTCCAAGGCTCCAAGGGGAAGGGCCTTCTCTGTGGCGGCGCCCACCCTCTGGAATGACCTA
>JANHFK010001620.1:74101-88231 GCA_036250565.1 Sibynophis collaris
ACCGCCCTGAGTCCTGCAAAGGAAAAGGGCGGTCTACAAATCGAATAAAAATAAATAAATAAATAAAACAAATAAATGCCCTGGCAGGCACTGAAAAAGGTAAATGACATGCCTTAAGAACACTGGAACATAAGATTAGCCCTCTAATCATTATTATCATTAACATTTCTTGAGGGCCTATCCTCCTAAGAAAACTCCTATCATGCAGCTGGTTTACTGCTGAGACAGGCTAAAATTGGATCAAACAGGAAATATCTTCCATGGGAAAAACAAAGTTCCCTTTGCAGACATTAAATTGGGTTGGAAACCTGTTGAACTCCTACTCAATATCGGACCCAACCTCCCATCAGGCTGAGGACTCTGGAATTTCATGGCCATAATGACTGCTAGGGTGCACTTTGCAGATCTTCTGTAACTATCTCATTTCCTTTTTCTGATGCTTTTTTTCAGAATATAGTATAGGCCTTGTAGAAAACCAAATGTAAGACTTCCATGAGCTTGACAATCCTCATAGAATTTGTGCAGAAAAGTAAAGAAGGGGAACACAGAAAGGATCTTAAAGGCTTCCTCCAAATCCAACAGCAATTATGGGCCCTACTGTAAGGCAGGGCCCTTGGGAATACAGCTCTATGGTTGTGATTGCAACTCCTGCACTGCCCCTCAATACTCAAATGGTGCTTCTCTTATTTTTGCTTGATGCTCCAGAACTAGTTACCTTTGGGGTCTCTCTTTCATCCACCCCTCTTCTCCCCTGTATCATGTCATCTATTTTGATACGCCTGAACCTCGATATATCTAGCTACTCTGGTGGTGGCAAGTTCTGGTGCTTTCTTGCATGTAATCGTTTAAAAAGGAACAGAGGTGAGTTTAATGTCAACCCACTTATTTTAACTGCCCAGAGAATGCCAGGCATGCTGGTTTCTCCACTCTGACTCCCCTGCCTCTTCCCACTGCAGGTCCAAAGAAGAAGGCAGGATCAGTATCAGCCTCACTGCAGAGATGTGGGAAATAGTAGGCTGTGAGAGCAGTATTATTATTATTTCTTTTATTCATTAAACATGAAACTCAGTCAACTGAACATTCAAAAATGCTTCACAAATACCATTGACTTGTGCGAATAGTTGATATGGGTTGCTGCCAGCGTCCTAGATATCAACCAAGTACCTTCTTAAGATGTATGATGTTCCGAATAGTGCAGTTTTCTGCAGTTCTGCTAGTGTTATTGCAGGAAGCTGCAATTTGTTGATGTATCTTATAAAATTCTTGGACATGATACCAAGTGCCCTGATGACGATGGGCATCACTATTACATGTTTCATTCATGATCATGTAGTTTCAATGGCCAGGTCGCGATATTTCGTGATTTTTTTCCAGTTCTTTTTCTCTTACTCTGGCATCATTATTATTATTTTTAAATCCCTTCTCAAGAACAGAAGCACATCAACAGAATGGTGTGGAGGAGTTCTTAGCTTAGTATTTAGATTTTCATAGTGGATACAAAAAAACCTGCACCTAGTATTTGAAGACATGTCAACTCCATCCATTCCAGAAGTTAGTGGCTTGATAGGCTGTCCTCCATACATTTACCTAGTGTCCTTTTAAAGCCATCCACATTAACTATTCCAGCCATGATTGTCCTATTCACAATGGTCTTTGCTCTGGCCCTATTTGAAACTTGGCTGTTTCCAGAACCAGGTTAATGTGGGTGATGGATCCCATATGTATGTTCTATTTTTAAACATGACTGTTGTTTTTCCCCCGTTATTTTTATTGTACCTTAATTGTTGAATTTGTAAGTCACTGAGAATCAGAACAGATTAGGGAGACATCTACATTTCAAAAATGATTGATTACCATTCCTTTTACAGTTATACTTTACATTTAGCTTTATTGTGAGAAAAAAATGTAATTAAAGGAGCCAAAGTCATATGATTAAAAACATTATTTAAATGAGAGTTGCTTGAACTGAAATAGGTATTTTTAACTTCATCTTGACATTTATGTACGATTTACATATAATTAATACGATACTAAGATAGTGAAGAAAATGTGCAAATAAGCACGTCCAGAGAAACACACTATTTTTCAAAAAGCAAAAGAGGCACTTACTGGCTTACACAACTCTTTGTCAGTTTTGGCTTCCATTTCCCACACATGATGACCATCTAAAGATAAGGACACAAAAGATCCAAATTAATATGCTTAGTGCTTTATAAATCACACAAATATGAGAAAGGGCTTCCCTTTTAAGATATCTTTATTATGCAGACATGATATTCAAGATGAGTTCAATTTTGTAGTGAATAAAGAATTTAAAGAAGTTTGAGGAAGGGAAGGGTTTATCCACTGATCCTGCTTCCACAGCCAAAAACCTTGTTCAGTCCCCAATGAATGCTCTTTGTTTTTGTCTAATTGGTCAGAGTTGCCTAATTTATGATAACTTTCTATAAAAAGAAGTAGGGTCTCTTCCCACTTGTGATAAGCAATTTCACTGCAGAATAATTATCAACTGCTAGCTTTTATTTATTTTTTTAAATGTGTATTTTATAAAATCTAACACAATGGATCTAATGATGAGCAAAAATATATTCCAGTCATGCCCTTTTCTGGCTCAAGACTTAATTCTTAATTCTTTCTTCCTACATTATATTGTGGTAACTATATTGTGGATTCAAGCTAGGGGAAGCCAGGTCAAATGCCTACTCAGCCATAAAGATTATAGGATAGCTGTGGCCAGTCATGATTGCACATCTTAATTGATTTCTCCAGGTTATGATGATGATTAAAAATGGGAAAAATACTTTCTGGCTCAAGGTCCCAATGGCTGAATGAAAATGCTCTGGGTAGAATAAATTGATATCCACTTGTCTTTCTGACACTTTTATAAATAAGCAACAGAATATTTAAGATTTGGTATATTAATCTGTTCTGAAAAGAGGAATTGCTCTGTTCTGTTTTCTAGTTTTCAAGCTGATAAAGAGTATATCAGTGTTCAGGAAAGTACATTTTAAGAATAACATAATTTTTTTAAAAAGTCCAAAAATAGGGATGATACCGAGTCTGCTTGGCAATCTGAAAGAAGCAAGCGTTACTGCTGCTGTATTACGAAATTCCCCTGAGAATCTCCAGACTTTCTCTATTACAGAAAAGGAGGAGGGGAAATAAATTACTTAATAAGAATAAATTTCATTTTACAAAAGCAGAGTAAATCAGTTATGGTGCTTTGAGTCAGTTGGTGCCTATATGGACAGTTCCATGCAGTTTCTTGGCAACATTTCTGAAGTGGTTTGCCAGTATTTTCTGGGACTAGGAGACAATGGCTGGCCAGAAATCATCCAGCTGTTTTTCATGCCTAAAGAGGATTAGAACTCACTATCTCCCACTCCTAATCCAGAGCCTTTAACTGATAAAGTTAAGAGAGGGAAGAGTTGAGAATTGAGAGTTGAGAGAAGAGGAGAGGACAAGAGAAGAGAAGAGAGGAGAGGAGAGGAGAGGAGAGGAGAGGAGAGGAAAGAAAAGGAAAGGAAAATCAGACAATTCCTCATGTTACGTCTGGTGAACCAAAAGGGAAATCTCTACACCCACAGACTGGGATCCACTCCAAGAGAGAAATTCTAGATCATTACCCCAACAACTCTACAGTAAACATGTTTTGTAAGTGTATATGGATCAACCTGTTTATTTTTAAGAAAAGACACAGGAATGGATGAAATAATTTTTAGGAGTCTCAAAATGCTAAAAAGACTTTCTTATCCTGGGGAAAAAAAGTTTTATGTCAGTACAGTATTTGCCAGTTATCCTATCCAAGTATGCAAGATGCCGTCTCTCATCAGACTGTGCTAGAAAAGTGAGGAGTGATACGCCACAAAAGTTTCCATTGTAAAGCTGCCACATCTGCATCAGCCTGGCTGACTCACAGCTGAAGGCAACTCCCTGCCTGGCTAAAATCCAACGAAAGTACACCAGAGCAATTTATACCTTTCCAAAATGCAAATAATTCAAATTACAGACATAACATAAAGTTGAAACAGACACATTTCAGGCATTCCCTGTTTGAACTGAACTTACTGAAGGGTTTCTTCCAAATGTTGCTTATTATATATGTATAAAATGCCAATAAAGCAAAAAGTAGCAAATCCTTCATCTCTCCTCATCACCTATTTCATCCCCTCAAAAAACAAAAACAAAACCTGTGAGCAGGTTGCGGGGGAAGAAAGAGAGAAAGAAATCCTCTGATTTTCGTGAGTTCTGTTTGTTTTATTTTCTGTATGGTTGGAGTAAAAGATTTAATTCTTCAAAATCTGATGCACAGTAATTTTAGGTTTCTTTGTGTTCATTTAGGATTGGGGTCTAGAGAAGCTGAAATGGCAAATGCAAAACTTATTTCTAAACACAAGCATGTTAGCAAAATAAGATATCTTTTAAAAAGAAAAGGAAAGGAAAAAAAGGGATCCTTGCCTATTGTTTGTGTCTAACTGCTCAAATTAATGCCAGATTCTGCACAGGAGATTCAGTCCTAGGGTTATGTCCATCCAGGGAATAGAGATCCAGTCCTGACACTTCTGAAGCTGTTCATTAGCTTCTTCTCTTACCTAAGGGAAACAGGCTAACTAAACAGAGGCACAGCCTTCCTGTTTATACAGCTGAAGGCAAGGTGGGGGGAAATCCCAGAACAAGTAAAATTCACAAATATACACTGAAGCTTTCCCTTCATTTTAACAAGGTCTGAAACACAATTAATTAGAGAGATTAAGAGTGGCTTCTCACATTCACTTCCTGTGCTGAAGTCCCCATGTTTTTTTTTTCCAAGTGGGCTTTGTTTGCACCGTACAAATCCAAAGGGCTTAACAGAGGGTGTTTTTCTAAAATTCTGAGTGGCTTTCATTTTGGCAGCCTACCAGAAAAAGCCATAATTAACTCCTTCAAACATGCACTTCAGTGCGTTGCTGAGAAGCGTTCTGACTGGTGTGCGTGTGTCCTCGCATCTAATAGGAACTGTTTCCCAGAAAAACCAAACGCCAACACAATTTTTCTCATTAGGATGCGGATAAAAATATTCCTGTAGAACAGAAGTGACTCAGTCATCGTTCGGGGATATGGGCTGTTTTTCACGCAGAGGGGGGAGAAAAAAATTCTTGGCACTGAGAATAGTGGCAGGGAGTTTTGTACCCCTATTTCATTACTTCGTAGGCTGGTTTTGAATGGCTAAAAATAAAAGCAAAGTTCCAGAATGGAATGTCTCAGCTCTGAATAGGTCTTTGTAATTCACTCTGTATCCACTATTCTCTGCAGAGTTAAAAAGGAAACTCGGCAGAAGTTTAAAAAAAATAAAAAAATCTAAAATCATCAGGGAATTCCCTGCACTGAGTCACAGAAACGGCTTCCCCACCACACCCATTGAAAAGATTTCCACATAAAAAGCCACTGGAGGCTTATTCTAACACAGCAGCAAAAGAACGAGTTTTGTGAATCTTATCATCCTGGTTATTTCTAGGCAGCATTTCTATTAGGGGGTATTCCATTCAGTATTTTTTCTTCATATTAATTAAAAAATAGCAATATGGGAGAAATTTAATTAGAAATAGGTTGAGTTCTTAATGATTAGGCTTTACTTATACCTCAGCATATTTCATGTGCTGCATGATAAACTGCATGCCTTCCATTTTATGTTTGATGGTCATATTTAAGGCTAAGTCTCTCCCTATAAACAAGCTTGGAACTGAAACGCAGTTAGCTAGGTAATGCTCTCAGAATTGCAATATCTCGCTTTCTTTTCTCCAGGGTGCAATTGCAAGAATTTCATGCAACGTGTTAGTAGCTGTTGACTTTAAGTAGAATTACAGAATCAAATGCACTTTTGAAATCTATCTGGGTATTTAGTTCGGATGATTCAATGCATATATATCTTTCCTAAGGAGTCAACTGTGTTCAGATAAACAAAGCTGCTTAATTCAACAAGGGGGTACATATGCTAACCTTCATCAACCTCATGTCCCCCACCTTCAGATATGCATTGAACTATAACCATATCATCACCATGACTTGCCTGGCATTTATGAAAGTTATAATCCAATATATGATAAGAAACCTAGGTTGGGTATATCTGACCTACCGGTAAGTGATTTTACTCTAATGCTACCAAGAATGTCATGCTACATAAAACTTTATATTTTATGTCCCAAAGGTGCTTTTTTCCCAAAAGGCAACTGGACTTTCTTGCCTTTTTTTCCCTCTTGAAAACATTTTGCTTCTCATCCAAGAATCTTCTCAGTTCTTTGGTTCTTCACTTCTCATGTTTTCAAAGAAAAAAAAACCCAGGAAAGGCTAGTTGCCTTTTGGAAAAGCACCTTTGGAAAAACCATGACCTGGATGATTGGGAATCTCTACAGACATTTATATTTTTATATTTAACCCTGTTTAAATGTGATTCAGTTTCTGACGTATTTTAAATATTGCATCAGTAGCGTTGCATTTAATCAGCCTCCAATTGAAGAACTAATTTGCCTACAAATGTTTCTCTTATTTAATTGGAACTGAGATTTGAATTCTGCTCTTGCAGTCTAATTCTCATGCAATAGAGCACATGTTCCAAAGTCATTTTAAAATGATTGTGGGTAAGTTATTAGGCTTCACAGGCCACAAAGACTTTGCACGCAAAGCTTGTTTAATTAGTGTCAACAGTGAAGAAAAAAAAACTTATCCAGAGATCAGTACTTTTGAGTTTATAAATCAGTGTTGGCATTATGAGAAGCTAGAAAGAAGCCAATCATGGTAATGGGATGATCATTAACCACACCTTTATTGGCAGCTGCCACACATATTCTTCCATCCCTACAGTATCAGTTAGCAACCCCATCAAATTTGCCACAGGGAGTGATAGCCATTCTTAATCTTTCATGTACAGCTATGTCTGGATTCTGCACCACAGATCACAGCTGTACATGTGTGAAAAGCTGCCTGTGCGCCTTTTAAAAACAGGCAGCTTCTTTTCAAGGCTCTTGGAAGCCTTACCTGGCTTCTAAATGGCAGCTGTCTCTTTTTAACTCCTCAGACCTTACTTCTTTATGAGCTGTAGTCTTGTGATTAAATCCTAAAGGAAAGGCTAGTTCTCAAGTGAGATGACGGGAAGCCAAGCTTAAAGCCATGGCAACAGGTGTGTGTGATACCTGTGCTCGGAGATACCATAAATTCTCAGGAGATAAAAATGGCTAAATCAGCTGCTTCCTTGAATAAAAAATGTTTGCAAAGCAATAGCAGAAAATAGCACCATCATATGAGAGGGTAGCAATGGTCCTGCAGAGTAGGAGTTCTCAGAAGAATTTGGAAGGGATTAAGTTGGGGAAGGTTTAGGTGATTCTTTACCTGAGGCTTTCTGGTTGAAATTTCCTTCATCTATCACCAATAGCTACTACAGTTTGTCGGTCTCCTCTCTTAACTCCCACGTTATTTGAAATCTCACAATTTCTAGACTATCCTCATGCAGTTATGCTGAAGAAAGATCATGGATGCTGAAGCTCTGGTTGCAAGATCAAACTCAGTTTATGTACAACTAAATCACTTGATGCAGTCGTTCGCTCTTAATTTAACCTACTTCATGGCATAGTTGTGAGGATAACAAGGAAAAGTTGAGTTTCCCCGGAGGAGAAAAGTGAGACAGAAATATAATTAAAGAGAAAAAAATTAAAGTAAGGAAGGCTTCTGTAATCCAAGGTATTTGAGTGTAGCGTTTAATAACCAAAGAAGCTTGAAATCGCATTCAGAATTATTTTTGGGTAAATATACTCCTTTTCTTTAGAAACAATCATTTAGCACTGCCCAATATTCATCCAGGTCTTAAAATAGGTTCATTTAAAATCCAGATTATACTTACCTTTTGCTTTAAAAATTATCCTTTCGTCCCAAAAAACCTGACTAAGTAATACAGCTATTTAAAATAATATCTGCTCTTAACATATCTAAGAAAAGCACAGCACAATGCTGTTTAGCCTTCCGGATGCCTTTTGCTGTTCCCTCCGTAATCCTCAACTAGCAAGCACTGTGTTAAGAAAGGCTCCCATAGGGTGAGTAATGACTCTATTATATCATCTGTAAGGAAAGCATCCCATATTATCTTACTCTTTTTACATGCTACAAATTTAGGAGAATCCGGTCAATTTCTTACTATCTAAGCCTTCAGAGGAGTGAATGGATTCTACAGAGAAATGATTCCATCATCTAATGAAACGTCCTGTTAAAGATATGTTTCTGGTAAACCAGATACCATTTTTCACCCCAAGCAATGCTGAGATGAAGACACAAATGACTTTCATCTCAATGCCATCGTCTTCATCTTCATCATCATCATCTTCCATGTGTTCTGAAGTATGTAATTCTCAGTTTCTGGCAGTTTCTTGGCCGAAGCTTTTAGGCCAGTAGTGAGTGAGTTAATCCAGAAATTGAGACAACAGCAAATGAAAAGGGTGTGGTAGACTCCGTTTGAGAGCCAGACATAGAAAACAACATTATGCATATAAAGTATGTGTTCAAGGGATTATTCTGCCACTTGGTTTATTATGCGAACTACAGCTTCACTACCAGTCTGAAACTTGATTCTTTTTGGGCCAATTGCCCCTTAAACTGTGACTGCTACTGGCAGTGGAAAGACGAGTGGAAAGATCTCTGGGAACGTAAGATCTTTTACCAAATGGGAGCACAGCCAAAAGTCTGCTCACTGGTCTCCACATCTCCTCCCATCAAAACAGATGCCAAATTTTCAGCCTTCTAATGCAGCAGTACAGAAGAAAATCTCTACTGTTGCTCAATCTGTATCCAAATACCATTATATTAACTGAGGGACCTAAGTTTACTTTATTTTTAAGTACATTTTAAAATCATCAATATTTTTCTAAACCTTAACCCATGTAATTTAAACTGTAGAAGCAAAATGCTATTTTCCTTTCCTTTCCACCGTTTACAGAAAACGGTGCTAAAAACAGAATATAGGAATGGCATTATTCTAACCACCTACTGTCTTAATTTTCTATGAAAACTTCTGTCCCATTGAATATAAAATACTACACTAGTTAAAAGCAAATAAAAAACGTTTTGTCCATGGATCTGATCCCGTGGCAGATCTTGTTCCTATTAGCATCCTATTCTAAAAAGTGGGGAGGGATATATTTATTTGATTTATGGAATGCCGGAGCATCATAATTTTTACTATCATTCATCTCAGATAAGTAAAATATTGATACAGAAGAAGCAAAGAAGGGCAACACAAAAAAACCCAACACTTCCTTGTGGCTGGTGAATAGCCATTTGTATGACAGAGGATATAATAATAAATACATATATAATACTAAATACATATATAATACTTGACATCTTTTTTCTTTTGATGTTTGTAAATCTGATGATAAAGTGTTTTCTTATTATTCTGTATAAACTATCCCAGAAGCCATTCAGGCTAAAAAAAGTACTTTAAATAAAGAGCAAAAATTCACTGGGATGTATTGAAAGAGAATTAATACAGTCATACCATCAAATTGCTTCAAACTATAAATATATTTGATACATTTGATCCACTGTTACTTAGCCTGGTAATGAAACATCTGCAAGAAAAGAACTAAGTTCAGTAAATGCTAATACAGTACTGTTTTCAAAAAGAGATGCCTTCAAAAAAGGAAAAAAGAGGAGCTGGAGAACTACAAACCAGTCAATCTGGCACTGATATCTGTGATGAGTCTACAATCAATCATAATCAGATTGATCTGTACGTATTTTGAAAATTATGTGGTAATTAATCTCCATGGATTTGTCAAGAACAACTCTTGCCAGACTAATCTAATAATTAATTATTGATTGAGTAACCCCATTGTGGGAATGCTATAGACATAATATATCTTGATTTCAGCAAAGCATTTTAAACAGTACTCCATGATATTCTGATTAGCAAACTAATTAAGTGTGGGCTGAATGGCATGACAATTAAATGAATACACACAGCTGGCTCGAAAACTGCACTCAAAGTGCGCTCATCAATAGTGCTTCAAACTGAAGAGAGTGATTGAGAGCATGCCACAGGATTAAATACTGCGCCCTCTATTCTTCAATATTTTGTCAGTGGAGGAAATGCTTATAAAATCTGCAGATGACCCAAATTAGGGTAGGAAACTTAATATTTTAGGAGACAATAATAAAATTCAAAACGATCTTGCTAAAGAAATGGCCTGAAAGTAATATGATGCAATTTAACAAATTACAAAATTATTCCCTTAGGAAACAAAAAAATCAGGTGTGCAAGTACGGGATGGAGGATACCTGTCTTGGTAATAACATGTATGAAAAATATTTTGTAATAGTATTTCATTGAAAACGCCCTATGAGTCAGCAGCATGACACAGCTGCAACAAAAAAGGCAAATGCAATTTTAGGTTGGATCAACGAGAAGAATCGTTTTCAATTCCAAAGAAGCAATAGGTCTACTTTATTCTGCTTTGGACAAATTCCAACATGAGTACTAGGTCCAATTCTAGGCCCTCCACTTTAAAAAAAATCATAAAAACTGGAAGAATTTCCGAGAAGGGCATGAACATTGTCCATAAATTAAAAAGTAAGTACTTCCATTGCATGAACTCATTCTGCAAGATCGTCTTAAGTAAATGCTAGGTTAGACTACCCATAACCAATCAATTCATCCTTTTCAGTGATCCTTTTCAGTAATCCTCAAGCAGAGAATGATCAAGGGCAGGCAGAAAAGCAGAGGGAGTAACATCCAACTTTCTGCCAGTTTCCCCATTGACTGTGGTTGTGAAAAGTTGGCAGGATGTGTTGGAAATAACGCCTCCTCCACCTTGACTGACCCATGAAACTCTCACCACTTTGCTGGGGAGAGTGGGGAAAAAGAAAACCGCACTCCCACTCCCTATTCTGGCATGTCTTCAAGGACCTTCACCCTCTAGGGAGGAAGAGGGCTCACCTGTGCTTGCTGGTCACACCTCAGCCAGCCCTACCTCACCAGCAGGCCTCCAAGATTTCAAATTTCAGCCTCAGTTCCAGAGCAGCCAATTGCTGTTTGCCTATTGGGTCTTGCTATCAACTGACTGGGTGCATGGCCAGGAGAAGTGGGAAAGAAATATGGTCTTCTCCCTCATGCCATGCAATCTATGGGTTTCTTCCAAATCTATGAGTTGGAAGACATGTGGCACTGAAATGGTCACAATTTCCCCAAATGTCATACCCAAGGGAGTTATGAGTCCCAGTGTTCTGTAAGTTAGCCCATTTGAGTTATCTTTATTCAATAATTGTTGCCCTATAAATTCCAATTGTTCCAATTGAAGATTACAGACACAAGAGTTTTGGTAGTTTATAGTTGTGGATGTTTACATTGGAAAATAAATTAATTAGATTAATATTACAAGAAGCTTTCCATCACAAATCACTCATTATTTCTTCTGAAAGTCACACAAATCTATTTTAAATTAAAATAGTGAGGTAAACTGAACAATAGTACTAAATAAAAAATCCATGGAAATCAAATTAACTGCTGATATCATTGCTGGAAATAAAATAACATTTTAAAAAAAGCTGAACTTTTAGAACAGAACAGACACTTTCTCTTTTCAAGTGGATGATCAAGTTCTAAATGCGTAATTAATATTGAATTTCATCACTGGAAAAATAGCTCCATGCACAAGCAATAAATATCAACACCATAATTCTTTCAACAACACTATAGCATGTCTCAGGAAATGACAGCATGCTTCTGAAGAAAAGCTTACAGGATAGCAATCTTCGTCCACCACTGTCACTTAAGAAATTAATTTGGTTTGAGATGAGCCCCTTTGCACCCCACGTTCCTTTATTCTGACACCCATTTTAGTTAAAAAAAATAAAGCAACAAATATTACTGCCAATCATCCCATTTCAAGTAAGAGACGCAGAACACCATAGGTAATGTTAACGTTCCTGGATCTTAAACTTGTTTGCCAAAAACTGTGTTCAAGGAGTTAAACTGAAAGCACGTTTCTGCTGTTGACTTCAAGTTCAAGAATGGACTTGATCGTTCTTCAGGGATTCCCTTTCATATGAGTCATTGTTAAGGCAGGCCAACCCTTCCCTTTTCTCCTTCTATGCAAGAATAATGCCATTTCTCAGGAGATCACAGCAGCTGAAAGATAGCCCAGAACGGCAGGCATAGTTCAAGACTTCAGCACAAAATAATGTTCAGTCAATTACAAAGAACCAGGGTGGTCTGCATAACCAATTAGTATCATTTTTAGAAATCATATCCATTAACAGTAACTACAACTTAAACACCGATACCATTTTAGTAGACCAAATGTACACCAAATAATAACTTTAAAAAGAAGTCTTTAGCAATGCCATCACTAAACTCACAAAAGAAAGAAAAGCCCAGCCTCTTTGTCAAACATGTAAAGATTTAAAAATGATGTATTAAACTGTATTATTTCCTATGCATAGCAACCTGTCCGATTAAAGAACTTTGGCTTACTTTTAATAGAAATATTGAAATGTAGAATTACATTGTTATACATACTATAATTGCTTCATTATTTAGATTATACAACAGAAACCACAACTTTGTTTGTTTGGTTTTGGTTTGCTTGAAAAGGTGAAGCCAATTATTGCAGTTTAAACTATAGTATAATATGACAGATTATACACTAGGCCATTATATTTACTATCTGATGGAAATATTCCGTAGGAATATTTTAATCATGATCCCAATCAAATATTTTTAATAAAGAAACCTTTAAAGTTTTGATGAAGCTATACTACCAGAACCCCATCCGCTATATCTATACTGGGTGGAGATTATGGGAATTGTAGCCCAAACAAGATAAAGATTACTGCCATACATTGCTATTTCATACCACTGTGTTCTTGGTATTGTTGACAAATTTCCAGAAGAATCTGGAAATATCTAGCCACATTTTAGCCTGCCCTTTTCTGCTCTTCTTTTCCACATAACTCTCTCTGTTGACTTCACAACTGAAAATGCCCTCTTGGGCTATCTTTATTAATTATCTGTTACTTGAAAAAATAATATTAGAAAGCACGTGTCTGCCTCGGTCAGCCTGCATCTCCAAATGATACTGTAGCTCCATCTGAGAGTAGACAAGACTGCCTTACTCAGCAAAAGGCATGTCCTTCTAACATACTGCACAGTTAAGGACAGTCAGGCTACAGTGTGGTACAGCAATCACTTTGGAACTCAATGAATGCTGAGGGTGAAACGTTCCTAATTATCACAGCCTTCGCTGAAGGACTGGGAGAAGTGAACAGTTTGAGCATTTCAGGAGACAGCTTAAAGTTCAGGGGGTTCAGCAAACAGCTGTAGAATGCCTCATTTGTGCCAGCACCACGGAAACTCTTTCCAAAAGAAGAAAGCTTTAAAAAAATAGCTCCTCCCCTTTCATTCTTGCCTTCATTGACCCTGGCTTTTTATAATCCCACTACCCCATTTATCTAGCTGCCTTTTTTAGCTCCTCTTTGTCTGCATTATCTTTACTCAACTCCCAATTCTTCTAGCAGCTTGATTCTAAAATAGCAGACTGAGAACATCCTGAAAAGCACCAGACATTTTCAGATCCTTATAAATGAAAATAGAACCTTCCAAAAGAGGAAGAGGAGAAAATTCAGGTTAGAAAAAGTCAGGCAAAAATTGGTGTAACTTGTCCCTGGAAATATATGTCTTTGCATTCCACTTTTAACCAAGCTTTTGGTGTGTAGCTTAGCCATCTTAAATGAGTAGTTAATAACAAAGTGTCCAACTTCCTAACAGTGAAGACAATTAACCAGTGGAACAGCTTGCCTTCAGAAGTTGTAGGTGGTTTAAAAAAGAGACTGGACAGCCACTTGTCTGAAATAATATAGGGTCTCCTGCTTGAGCAGAGGGCTGGACTAGAAGACCTCCAAGGTCCCTTTCAGCTCTATTCTGATTAAAATTATAATAATATTTATTTTCTTTTTTATTGTTGAGGGAAAAATAATTTCTTGAGATTTGCTAGCTGTCATTAATGGACTTTGCTAACTACTTAAATAGTTTTACAGAACCCATAATGTCCCTAGAGAAATTCATATAAAATTCCTCAGGAGATCCACGAGGGACGAGGTGCTGAGAGTTCA
>JANHFK010001620.1:113180-125259 GCA_036250565.1 Sibynophis collaris
GCCGCTCGGCCCGCGCGAGCAACAGAGGCTGCAGCAGCGCAATGAACTTGCCAAAGACTCGTTTCTGGCAGGTGAGGGGGAGTGGAGCCGAGAGGGTGAGAAGCTGGAAAGATAAGACGCGTGTACCAATTCTCGCCCGCTCTGCTCCACCCCACTTGCCAGAAATGAAATTTCTCCACGGCCCATCAGAATTTTCTCGCGGACCACCAGTGGGTCCCGGCCCACCGGTTGGTGACCACTGTTTTAGACCACTCTTTCTTCCTCCGGAAGTCAGTGTATAGAATTATATAATTAATTGTCATTTGGTTTTAAGTTCTTTTTCAGCTTCCAGGATCCTTAGATCTATCATTCCATTTAATTCAGATGTTTAGGGACAGACATTTTGTCTATGATTTGCTCATTAATATATTTTCTTTCAAGTTGGACATTAAATATACATACAATTGTTTCCTTAGTTTAAGAGATGAGCAGTGTGTGGTTGTCCAGGTAATGTTGAAATATTTCAACATTACCTGGACAACTATTACTTGTCAACCCCTTTACTCACTCATGCCTAAAAATGCACTTGATCAGCACTTGTGTTCCTCTTTTGCAAGCATGACTGGTTCTCTGTAATGTTTTTTGCTACAATTTGCAATGTTGTGTCATCTGCTTGAATTCTGTAATCTCAGGATCTAGGATAAGGAGTGGTTTCAGTTAAAGAGTAATGTACATATCAACATTCCTGTCTGTTTTGTGTTGATCAGACTACATCTAGAACATTAGAGTTCTACAAATAAAGAAAAGCATTGCTTTCTGCTTTCTCTCCTCTACACATGCTCCAGTTTCTTAACCAGATGTTAGGGACACTGGAAGGAAAAATGTGCAAGATACAGTTAGAGGACTGAAGGTGAGAAGATTGCAAGGAGATATGATTGTTCTCTTCAAGTACCTGGAGGACTATCACATGAAACATAGGGCAGACTTGTTAAAAAAAACAACCATGAGGCTCAAATAAGAAAGATGCAAATTTCGTGTGAATGTCAAGGTAAAACCTATAATGTAAGATAAGATACTGTGAGCACACTGGCACACATTAAAAATAAATTCTATTAGCTGCTTTCAAAAGAAAGTATATATCTACCCATACGCATACATTACATACACATACACATGCTACACACACACACACACACACATACTCACATATATAATAATCACTGTCCATTTTGAATACATAGCAGAAAGAAGAAGCTTGAGAGTTCGTTCATAAGGTGGATGCTATCTGGAAACCTCTTCCCAGAAAGTAACAAGGAAAACAGGTTGTGAAGTGGATGTGTAATGTCCCAAACAATCCTGCAGACCCTTCTCAAGCATCACTTATGTGCTACATCCTGAATAGAAGGAAGTGAACTACCAATAATCTTTTCTGCCATCCTCACCACTCTCTGCACCACCTTTCTGTCTGAAGCAGTAATGCTTCCAAACCAGGCTGTAATGCAATATGACAGGATGCTCTTGATCGTCCCTCTATAGAAAGTGATAAGGACAGGGGAAGGAAAGTGTACTTTTCTCATGCGATGCAGAAAATGCAGGTGCTGCTGTGCCCACTTCACAGTGTCTCATTGTTGAGTGATCAAGCCAGCCTACTCGTTAGCTGCACACCCAGAAACTTGACACTGTTAACCACCTCCACAGATGCAGCATTAATACACAGAGGTGTGTGGCAGTGTCTGCTTTTTCTAAAATCGAAAATGATGTCTTCCATTTTTTCAACATTTAAAACAAGGCTGTTTTTATTACACCAGTTCATCAAACCCTCTATCTCCTTACAATAAGCACCCTCATTGTCATTCTGAATAAGGCCAGTGCTGTTGTATCATCCGCATACATCACAATATGGTTAGTGGCAAATCTTACACAACAGTCATAGATCGACAGGGTGAATAACAGCAGACTTATGACACAGCCCGGAGAAGAACCTGTGCTCAAGAAAATGGTGTTAGAAATATTAGTCCCAACTCGCACATGCTAGGGCCGATCAGTAAGAAAAGAATCCAGTTGCACAAAGCAGTATTAAAGCCAGTTTGTCTACTCGATGCTGAGGAATGATTGTATTAAATGCCAAACTGAAGTCGGCAAACAGCATTCGCATATGAGTATTTCTTTCCTCTAAGTGTTTCAAGCTCAGATGGAGAATAGAAGAAATAGCATCCTACAGTACATAGAGCTATTTGGATTATAAGCAAACTGAAGCGAGTCAAATGCTGGAGGGAGGCTAGGTACAGTAATGTCCTTTATCAGCCTCTCAAAACATTTCATCATTATGGATATAAGTGCAATTAGATGGTAATCATTGAGGTCCATAATTGTAGACTTTTTTGGCACTGGCAAAAAAATGGCCATCTTACAACATGATGGGACCACTGCCTGCTGCAGTGAAAGATTGAAAATATATGTAAGAACACAAGCCAACTCATCTGCACATTCCCTAAGAACCAGGGATATTATTTGTGGGCCTGATGCCTTCCAAATATTAACTTTCCGCAATGTCCTCTGCTCGTCAGGATGGGGCACAGTTTTCCTCGCAGGGATGCTATTTGATGCCTCAAATCTTTTTAAAAATGTATTCAGCTTAATTTAAACATTTAAAAGGTCTGTGTTGGCCTTACAACATGATGGAGCCACCTTATAGACTGTAATGACTTGGATTCCTTGCCACATGTACCTGGTATTTGTCGGATCCTGAAAAAAGTTCTGAATTTTCTGACAGTAGGGTAGTTTTGCTCTTTTTATGGTGCTTTTCAAATTAGCTCTGGCTGTTCTAGGTGCCAGTATATCGCTGGATTTAAACATCACATTCCATGCTTTCAACATCTTGCAAATCTTATATGTTATCCATATGTCCATATGCTGTCACAAAAATGTTTTTAAGAACCCAGGCATCTTCAATGCATTTTTGAATATATGCAGACACAGTGGTGGCATATTATTCTACATTTATATGTTGGTTATCTGTTGCCGTGTCTTTAAGCATGCCCCAATCTGTGCACTTAAAACAATCTTGTAATGCTTCTATAGATCCCTCCACCCAAACCCTCACCTCCTTCACTGTTGGTTTCTCTCTGAGTAATAAAGGCTTATATGCTGAAATAAGCAGCACTGAGAAATGGTCAGAAGAGGCCAGGTGAGGGCGTGGGGGGAAGGGATAGCTTTGAATGCATTCTTGATGTTGGAATAAGCAAGATCCAGTGTATTCCCCACTCTGGGTTGCAAACTCTACATATTGATGGAAATGGGGGAGAGTAGCTTTCAAATCAACTTGATTAAAATCACCTACCATAATAAACACACCATGTAAATTGTTTTTCTACAGTAGAACAGACTTCTTCAGGAAATAGTATACTATTGTTGACAGAGATTTGATAGCTATTTGTCTGGGAAACTGTGATCCAGGATTTTTGTAATAGATATGAAGCTGCACTAGAAGATTTCCAGAATCCTATCATTCTATGATTCCATAATTTAAAATAATGCTATTTTTGTAGCCATTTTCTGTTTTCATAAAATACTTCATTCAGTTACTCCTATCAGCCCCATAACAAAAACCATGGAATTGCATGACATCATCAAGATAGTTGTCTTAATGTGTTAATCTAAAGAGCCTTCTGATACTTTGAAATGAACAATTATAGTAATATTAGTCTTTTAAGAACCTACAACATTCTTAGTAACTCAGTATATTGTCCTAGTCAGCTGGCTAGCTTATACTACAATTAATGTACATGAACACCAGTTCTGGTGCCAAATTGCTCTTGCCACAAAGCCAAGTGCTCGAAAGAATTAATTCTTACCAATTTAAAAAAATACACATTTTAATGCAAGAATTCAGAAATCATCTCACAGTCATTCTCCTGCGTAAAGAAGGAAGTGATTATTTAATAATAGGCCAATCTATTATGGTTCATTTAAAGTTGGTTGTGGCAGATATTTAAACAGGTTTTAAAAACTCATTTATTTCAGTTTCACCTTTTATGAATTAAATATTTTATATTTGCACTTTTAAAATGAATGAGTCATAGCAACAGTTGGTTGTTTATTTGTGTGTGTTTTAACTGCTCTAAACTTCAGATTGTTTGATTCGTTAACAGAACCAAACCCTGGTTTGTCAACTTCTTGACAGGCATCTTATACATCTAATGTATATATGTACTATATTAAGATAGTATAGTGCAACTTAGATAAAACAGAAAAGGTTCCCTTAGAGATGACATTTCAATGAAATAACAGATTGAGACAAGATTGCATTATATAACCTTTCCGTTAATGAACTTGAGATCATACTACGTCAGGTTGAGGGCCATTGTCCATTATTAGCTAAAAGGAAAATACGTGTTTTGTTATTTACAGATGATGATGTTCTTCTTTCATCTATTAAATTAGACCTGAAATATTGTATTGCCAAGAAAATATATTACGAATTAACTATGATAACACTAAGATGTTGGTTTTTGGGGGGAAAAGTAAAGCTTATTTGGAAAATTCAAGATCATATTAACACAAGTAAAGAATTTTACTTATTTGGCATTTTATTTATCATTGCTCTAACTTGGCAATATCTTTTGAAAGCAAAATCTACTATGATGGCCTTGCTTCAGTATTTTTACTCAAAAGAAGGAAAATTGTTCCTGCAGCAATAAACATTTTTTAATGCCACAATTACATCTCAAATTTTCTATGAAATTCTAGTATTCCAATAATACACAGCTGCAGGTGAATTTTTAAAGGTATTTTTTAAGTGACCTAAACTATGATCCAAATTCTGTTAATCTCATGGAAACTGGGCAGTACCCTTTGATAACAAAGGTTTGGTTAAGCACTGTTAATTTTTGATTACAAGTAATATGTTTCTAAGAACAAGGAAGGATTGCTTCAGGAAATCCCATATGAATCCTTTGTAGATTTATGGTTTAAACAGGTGACTGAAACAATTAGTCAGATTGGCATTGTTCCTTATTATTTATTCTCCAGGGGTATGTCATCAGCAATTCATAGTATCAGACAAAGACTATGAGATAATTCAGTACAGGAATTAATGGACAAAGTCAAAATACTGTGTTCACTTGCAACATTTAGAATTAATCATAGATATATTTTTCAACACCCTAAATATTTGAATATCTTATATTTAAGTAAATACAGAATAGCTTTTTCAAAACCAGATTAAATGTATCACCATCAAATGTGCTATGTAGTAAATATAAAAAAAATCTACTTCTCACAAAGATTTTATCCCTGTAATGGTACTTGATCCTGAAACAGTGGATCATATTTTGTTGTATTGTGAATTTTATAAGATTCTTCAGCAAAATGTTGTCTGGCTTATTTTAAAATCTAAACTAGGAAAGGATGCTTTGGGGTATATAAAAAATGTTCTTGCAGATGAAAATCCTAAAATTACAGTGGCAACAGCCAGATTTTAACCATAAAACAAGGCTTTTAGTAAGAAATCAATGAGCTCAAGTCTATTATATAATATCTATTATACATTTGACTTGATAAACAGTGCTTTATCCACTGCCAAGTTTAAATTATGTTTATGCTTTTGGACCTTTTGGTCATAATAAAATTGGTTATTTAATTATGCTCTCTGATTTAAATGAAATTTAAATTTTATCATAGTTTATTGCGTATTTTTGCTTGATGTGCCTGAAGATTATTTACAGGTATATATGTAAGGCCTCATATTAATAAATAGTATCATCCTATGTAGAATCATCCTGTGTGCAGTATCAGAGTGGTATATTACAAGAATCTGTAATATTTTAATCATTAGTTATGGTTAACATGTAAAATGGTACAATTTTCTCTTTCTTCCCTCATCTAGGTTATTGCCATAGTTATGGATATATTTACAGATGTAGATATTTTCAAAGAAATTGTAGAAGCATCCACCAGAGGAATTTCAGTCTATCTTCTGCTAGACGAATCAAACTTCAGCCATTTTCTTAAGATGACAGAGAAACAAGGTTGCCAAGTCCAAAGGCTCAGGGTAAGTCTAGAAGTGCAATATTTAATATATTGGGAATTCAAACAAATGAATGAAAACTTTACATTCTCTTGTTTTATAATGTACAATTTATTAGAATGTTAAAGATGCATATTTCATGTTTATACTGTAATTACAAACTCCAGCTCAAAACACTTATGAAGTAGTTTCTTTTGGGTTTTTTTTAAACCAGTAAATATTTCTGTTAAGGTAATGATTTAATAACTGAACAGCTGCTATAATGCTGTAATACTGAAATGATGGTGCAATGAGAATGAGTCAGAAGGGTTATTTAACTGTTATCACTTTAAGAGGCTGTTTTATAAGAGAGGCCCTGTGAGGGCGTCTCTCTTTCCATGTATAGAGAACACCGGCCTGAATATGACGAGTGGGACCTCGTCGCCAAGATTCTCTCAATCTTACATGGGAAAAGATCCGAATACGCCAAGACCTGCATTCCTACACACTCTGATGCAAGATTCAATCTGAAGCTTTAGGAGGACAGTGTAAAATTTTGGATGAAAGTTGCCTTACAGAAAAAAATGCAAACCTTTCTTTGCCCACTTTAAGATACTACAAATTATGATCTGCCATGCATTAAAAAAACAGTAAAAAACCTAAGCCATGTAACACGGAGAAGGGAGTGGTGGACATAATGGGAACAAGGCTTGTTAATAGCTACCATGAGACTACAACTTCTGGAGAGGATGCTTCAATGTAGTTTTCTCCCCCCCCCAAAAAAAAGTGCTAAAACAGTTCATTTACAAAAAAAAATTCCAATTAAGCTGATGAATCTGACAATTCAAATATTTAGGCAAGGAGTAACATGCCAGCTTTAACTGCACTAGTTACTTAATAATGAATGCTTCATACAGTGATAATGAAGTTTCAAATACATGTTTTATTACATTATAGATTATATTGATGAGATGATTACTACTGGAAATTGTGTGCTGTTATTAATTTCTAGCATTTTTCCCAGTGACAAGATTGTAGTTTGATCCTATGCACCACTAGGAAGGAAGAATAATACTGTGTACAATACTGCTGCTATTATTACTGTTATTAGCATTATTGTTAGTAGAAACGATAATTGCATTTCAAAAGTAAATGTTATTGATGTCAGTGAAGTTCTGTAGGGTACCAAAGTTAATATTTTGCACTTTCAATTACATTGTTTTATGCCAACCTAAAGTTGATTACACATATCCTGTGTTATATAATTAAATTATTTAATACCAGAATCTGGAAAACATTCCAAAAGGAAATATTCCAGTTCATGTTACATATTGAATGTGTAGTGGTCTCAATTGTTTTTTTTCCAAAATATGGTAAGAAGATGATTAAAAGTGATATACAGAACATAATTTATATTCTACTTTGGAGTATTCCTTCCCTGGACAGGTAGTCACACATGTGAGAGTAATGGTTGAACAAAGTTATCAGATTATGGATTTTTTTTTTAAATCCATCATATACCGAGATGTAAATTCTTCTTCTACTATGAGCTTTTCCATTGTTTATACTCTGTTGCAAATCAGTTTTGTCCCTGGAGGAAAACAGAGTAAATGCAACCAAATACACATAAAGGTAAAGGTTCCCCTTGCACATATGTGCTAGTCGTTCCTGACTCTAGGGAACAGTGCTCATCTCCGTTTCAAAGCCAAAGAGCCAGCGCTGTCCAAAGATGTCTCCATGGTCAAAGGCGCACAGAACGCTGTTACCTTCCCACCAAAGGTGGTCCTTATTTTTCTACTTGCATTTTTTACGTGCTTTCGAACTGCTAGGTTGGCAGAAGCTGGGACAAGTAATGGGAATGCACTAGGGATTCGAGCCGCTGAACTGCCAACTTTTCGATTGACAAGCTCAGCGTCTTAGCCACTGAGCCACTGCGTCCTTCTGCCCATCCCTAACCTAATAACAAAAACTTAACAAAATGAAGTTGAACTGAGCCTTGTTAAGCATTGAGCAGCTTGCTACTAGGTTACATTTTCACAAGCAGAGAAAAACATTATATCCCAAATCCCAAAACTATGGGCCACAATCAATGGGACAGTGATAGTAACTTCTTTAAAATTTGCTGAACACTTTAAAGAAAAAGATCACGTTGCTTCTGGGGAAAAAGAAAATTGATCATGGAGAATGTCACTCAAATTCCCTTATATGCTGAAAGAGCTCACTGAATTCATTGTTGAGTTATGCTGACTAGGTTCACAAAAATGAGGAGGTATACACTAATCACTTTTCCTTCTGCTATGTGCTTGGCAACATGTGAACACAGATGAACTGATGCCAAGTTTATTCAAGTAAAAGATAAATTTGATTCTTTCACAGGCCACTTTAGAGATCTGTAAAAGAGATATATTGTGATGGACATGCTGGCATATGTGCAATCCAGTGACTCCCTCATATATTTTCAATTCACCAAGTGTTAATTCCCTTCTTACCTAATACCCTTTAATATTAAATAACCCAGCCTAAAAAACTCATTGTAAGATAAATTCTTTATATACCCACAAATAAAATTATTCCATCCAAATATTTGACAAACATGTATTTAAATAATTAATGGCAAACATTGACAAATCTTCATATATTTTAATCTTTTACAATTAGGCTATATAGCTAGTTTTCTCAGTTGCTACTTTATGAGTTTCTTTAAAATTAAAGCACCTATAAACAGAAATAAAGTATTTTTAATTTACAGATTAATTTTTAATCTGTAAACCGCTTAGAGAGGGCTGTAAAAGCACTATGAAGCGGTATATAAGTCTAAGTGCTATTGCTATTACTGACTTATCAGAATTGGTATATATCTGTGTATGAATTTTTGTCACTTCCCAAAGCCTTGGGGAAAGAAGATAAAGCAGGTTCTATCTAAAAATTAACTCATGTCCTTTCTGCATTTTATGAATTAGGATTTCATTCATGTTATGATTTCATAACAGTCAAACTTGAGAAAATTAGGTTCACCTTAACATCAAAAAAGCAAAGATAATGACAACTGTAGAAAACACACATGTCAGAGTGCAGATCAACAATGAATGACACCATCGAAATAGTAAAATAATTCATCTTCCTGGGCTCAAAAATCCACCAAAGTGGTGACTGCAGCTCTGAGAACAGAAGGCGTATAGCACTTGGAAGAACTGCAGTGTATGGCACGAATAACATCTGGAATAGTAAAGTCTCACAACCAAATGCAGATTAGTTAATGCAATAATTTTTCCAATGGCTACTTATGGCTCCGAAACTTGGACTCTGAAAAAGGCAGATGGGAGAAGGGTGGACACCTTTGAACTGCGATGCTGGAAGCAACTATTATACATCCCCTGGGCTGCAAAAATAACAAACAAAGAAGGCCTAGATTGAACCAAAAATATATCTTGAAGTCAAGATCGCCAAACAGAGGCTGTCATACTTTGATCATGCCATGAGAGCTGATTAAAAAGTCAATCATGCTGGGAATGATCAGCGGAAAAAGAAGGGGCTGTCCTAGTATCTGCTGGCTGGCCACTATAAAGCAGGGGTGTCAAACTCAAGGCCCGCGGGCCAGATGCAGCTCGCGGGGTGCTTGGATCTGGGCTGAGGGCTCACCCTGGAAACAACACAGAACTGGGCTGTGGTGCCTCTGCCAGTGAAAATGGAGCTTGGAAGGGCTAAGTACGATCCTCCTGGGTTCTGTTTTTGGCTGCGACAGCCTCCTGCAACCCTCTGCCAGTGAAAACAGAGTTCGGACAGGCTGTGTGCAGCCCTCCCGTGCTCCATTATTGCTGGCAGAGGACTGTAGGAGGCCGTCATAGCCGAAAATGGAGCCTTGATAAGTAATATCAACCTGGCCATGCCCATGCTGGCCATGCCCCCCCCCCCCGAGATCAAACACAACCCTGATGTGGCCCTAAATGAAATCAAATTTGACACCCCTGCTATAAAGATAACATCAGGATGACCATGGTGGATCTGAAAGGGCCAGTGCGAGACAGAGGGGCATAGAGAATGCTGATCCATAGAGTGGCCGAGGGTGAATGGATGATGACAATTTCATTCATGCTTCCCAAATGTTATATAAAGAAGTGGTATAGACATACTGTAATCATAATTAAAGACAGAAATATTGGGGGGGGGGCATAAACAATTAAGATGGTATCCACATTCAAGTGATCAAAGCCCAACCCCTTTTTACAGCATTCCTAAAAGGAGTGGGGCATCAATCACAAATTAAATTATTATCTTGATAATTTTGACTTCCACATCCTTTGGCAACCTACCCTTAACTCCCTTCCAGCTTCTTGGCAACCATTTGTAGCTAGGCCTCACTTTCAATTCTGTCTGCTCTATATCTAAATGCAAGCTGACTTCTCCATTTCAAAGATAATTATATGGGTGAGGAAGACTACTTTTTCCTCATAGGTTAATAGCTTATCCTACTGGGCATTGATGAAAGTACACACAATTCACTGGCTGCCAATCTCTGCAGTGAGTGTGGCACGCACTGTGGCAGCATAGCTGGCTGACAAATTCTGGGGGTTGAAATCCACAAGTCTTAAAGTTGCCAAGTTCGGAGATCTCCTGGTCAAGACCTAGGGCTATTGCCATGAGAAGAACACTCTTGTTGGTCCACAAATCTGGACATTTCAGTAGTTTTGCTACCCATAATACTTGCTCTCCCTTCCTTTCTCTATACAGGAGAGTGTTGTGGACATGCCGTTCAACGTGCCGTATTAAGAATAAGAGCCTACAAATTGAGAAACAAATTTCTTTAGGCACTGAAGAAATGAGAGATTTTTTTGGCTCTAACCCTTGATTACCTTTCCTTCCTCTTCTGTTTCCTGTGTACAAAGCCTCAGTGCTCTTGTGCTGACAAAACCTCGTAGTACATGAACATGAAAATATTTTCTACATTCGTATCAACAGAGAAATGAAATGAGTCGCCTCAGGCTGCACAGGATGTTAGTGGGAGGGCAGGATTTGAAACCCCAAATCTTAAATTCCCAGAACAGAAGGATCTTTTTCCTCCTTTGAAATAACACGGAGGAAAGAACTGAATATCTGAAGAGGATTATGTTTAGCAACACTGCTTTATAGGACAAGGCATGAAGTTACTTTGCCAAGCATTACCTCACCAGGCCAATTAACCACCACCTTTGATTAGCCACTCTTCTCAAACATTTTTAGCACTTTCTAGGTGTGTCAGCTCATCTCACTCTTCAAGCATTTAGAAATCCTTGTGATAACTGGAGGCTGCTATGGTAGCCAAACACTCAAACAAGTGAAGAGCAAATGTGTAGGAGTATGAAACTACAAAAAAATGTGTAGGTGACTCCTTGTACTTTCACTCTGAAGTACAACGTACCAAAGGTGCCTCCATGTAAACAGGTGATAGTCATCACAGCGCTACTGGGATGCAATGATTCTCAGAAAGGAGAAGTAGTTAGTTGAACAAATACGAAAGTTTGAATTAGTGTACCACTTAAGTAGATATAATGGCACCACAACCACCTGATATGGCACCGAGAATATTGGACATACCTATTATTTCACCTAGAAGGGTGATTGATATTTAGGCAGGTATGCTCAGAACATGTTTAGAATTTTGCTACTGTATATTGAAAAGGAGTGATGAAGGAGAATAATTTCTAGGTTGAAAACTATTGAACCAACACAGAAATTAATTCTGGGAAACAAATAGGGACTGTTGTAATATGGGCCAAGATAAGAGGGTATTAACAGCGGACGTACGTCTCCCCAATCCTGTATTAAGGTACATTTCTGATGATATTTTTTTATACTCACTCATAAAATGAATGTAGGAAATGGTCATAGACTCTGAGGCATTCCCCATGATGATACAACCCTGATCTATTGTTATGGTTAGATTGATTTCTACTGGTAACACGGTTTTGGGAAGCTTGATATCATCACCATTGCTGTGACTGGAATGTCTTTGTCCAATGGTTTCTTTCAAACTCTATAGCAGTGATGGCTAACCTTTTTGCCGTTGGGTGCCAAAAGCAGAGGGAGCAGGGGGTCATTGTGCTTGAGCGTGCCCAC
>JANHFK010001620.1:150513-161887 GCA_036250565.1 Sibynophis collaris
AAACGGGCTCCCAAGCTCCGTTTTCGCTGGCAGAGGCACTGCAGGCTGATACTTCACTCTTTCCAGGGCAGCCCTGTGGGTCAGATCTAAGCAGTCCATAGACTGGATCAAGCCCCTGGGCCTGGAGTTTGACACCCCTGCTTTAGAAGGAAGTCAAAAGAACAAAGGCCAAAATGGAGCTGGCTCTTCCTCTCTTCAAAGTTCACCTGAAACAGAGATCCTTCCTGCTCAGAGTTTGCATTTCCCCAACTTTGTTAGTCTCTGCTTACTAAACGAATAGGAAAATTTGCCATGATGAAGTCAACATTAATAGGTCAAATTCCCTTTTAAGTGTACTGCTATGGACTTCCCTGAACGTTCCCTGAAAACCTTTTAACACAGCTTGGAAATCTTGTGTGGTTTCCAATGGTATTTAATTTTGCTCCATCCCTATATTTGTTGAAAATATCTTTTCCCATTTCCCTTCATTTTGTGGAATCTTTTTCTGTTGCTATCAAGCACAAAGAAATGAAGACTTTGAAAACTGCAAACGTAATTGCCCAACTTCCTATAAAGTGTAAAAACATTATACTATGTCATAAAGAATCATCTTTCAAGATATATAGAGGTTAAGCAGGAGATGAAGAAATGAACTGGCTAAAAAGTCTCACTTGGAGAAATAATGATAAGGTTTGTATTTCACTTCCCCGGCAGACAAAATTCTAACTGCTGAAGGTTTCCAATTTCTTAGATCACACTGATCAGAAAACTCAGGTATCAACTCCTGATGTCTAGACTAGCACCAATAAAGAAGTGGTTTGCCAGTGACGTTGACTCTGATTTTCCAGGCAAGCTTACAGCCTTCAGATTAGGTTTGGCCCTGTTTAAGATCAATTAGATACTGCCATAAATGCAAAAAACAGATGTATTCATGAGGGGGTGAAGGTGGGGGTAAAAAAGAAATCATCCTAATTATTTGCAGCAATAAGTATGATGTCATTGCAAATTTAGAAATCAGCTACTAGGTTAAAATTTACAAGTAAGTTAACCATAAAGCATTAGTTTCAAGTCTGTTAATGTAAATACACAACTGTACTTGATTTTGAGCTACTCTTTGCAAGTCCTTTAGGAAGAAAATGGCAGAAACACAGTAATTATCATTATTACCATATGTTACTCACTTGCAATACCACTCACTATAATCGCTATAAAACTTCATAAAAAGAAAGTTCAATAGGAAATGTTCATGTACTGTATGTTATGTATCAATAATACAGATTCCAATGGTAAATCAGATCTTTACACTAAAAGTATGGTAACTTTGAGATGAAAATCCAAGATAATTAAACCAATGACCTGAAATAGACCTGAAGTTCATTTTCTTTTATTATGCTGCAATTCTATATGTATGTTTACATAGAAATAAATCCCACTGAAATTGGTGAGACTTGGTCCCAGGGAGCTGAAAATCTAATTGTGCTGAAACTTTATTCAAAAAATCAAGTAAAGCTTATGATGGTTCCCATTTATGATTTTAGTTTTAACACCCCAAATACAGAAACAGAACACTTCTAACTTCTTTTCCTCTGAATCTCTTTCACACACACACACACACACACACACACACACACACAAATTCATTTTCTTTGATATGCAGAAATAGGATGTAACAGTATACATTTATTTTTAACTTGTTCCACAAAAACTAAGTTGTCTAATAGAACAGGGCTTAGTAAATGGTTTTGGGATGTATTTACATGTGTTTTTAACTAGAAGCAGTCATTTCAGTGTTTTGATGCTAATTAAAAATAAAGTTTGTAACAGACAAGATTTTAATTCTGTGTTGGGAGACATAATGCTTTTGTGTTTGCCAAAATAGTTTTCAAGTCTGCCACATGCAAATGACCTCACCATTCCAGAAGCTAGGACTGTGGGGCTCCCAGATCACTAAGGCTATATTTCAAAGAAATGTTTTTAATGATGAAAATGGTATTCCTCTGTAGACTATGGGAATCCCATTTCCAGTCTGAGACCTGAAAAGTCCATCATCAGGAAAATATCATTTTTCCGTGAAAGCCATTATTCTCATTCTCCTCCCAATTTCCATTTAAAAAATGATATACTGCCTTACACATTTTCTGCAATAGTTATCCTACAGCTCATCCTGGTTTCCCATCTAGTAATTCAATATTATATGAATACAAATATAAACATGAATATTTTTGTAAATGCTGGCTCTTATCACAATAGTTTCCATTACCCTTAACAGCAGATCTGTTCTATCTTTTTGACAAATATATTTATATTTATACATATCTTCCATTCTCATCCCTCCAGCATCTTCCTCATTCTTCTACAAAGTACCTCGTGATTGCTTCTCATGAGTAGATCAGTGCTGCCTCTAGCTGGCCAATGAGAGAGCATAAAAATGGTGTTCTCCAGTCAATGTTCCACTGTCTTTACTATTCTGTCCTGGTTTTGAAATGAAACCAATGCCATACTTTAAGGCAGTGTTGGCGCACGTGGGGGAGAAAACCGGAAGGGCAGCTCCCCGGAGCGCATGCGAGTGCCAAAAGCAGGAAGAGCACTTTCCCGGCGTGCATGTGTGGCCTGGGAACCTGAGTTTCCCATTTCCGGTGTGCACATACGCGCCAGTCACCTGGTCTTCTGGTGAGCATGCATGCGCTGGAAACTGGAAGCTCAGCTTCGCTGCGCATGCATGCCCACCAGGGAGCTGCTCTTCCAGTTTCCGGTGTTCCCGCATGTGTGAAGACCAGCTGGCCAGAACCTGGAAGAGCAATGGGCAGCAACTGGCATGCATGTGTATTCCGGCACACGTGCCATAAGTTCGCCATCACTGCTTTAAGGCAACCAAAAATTATGGACAAAAGATGGTGACTTCACTCCAGAAGTGGGAAATCTGAGGATCCCTGGAATAGACAGCGTTTCCACCACCAGTGCACAATTTTATTCATGGTTGGAGAAGCAGTTGAACTGGAAAATAATCTGCTTTCTTGCAAAAGGACTCAGGAAGCTTTATGGGTTCATGAAGATTCATCATAGCCATGGTGCTAACAAGAGCAAAAGATTCAAGAAAGAACTCAGGTTGAAAACATTTGGGTTTGTGGATTGGCTATTTCTGGTCTCATATTTTCGAGTTGATAAAAACGTTTACAAATGAACTCATACAAATAGGTCTAGATAAGGAATTGCTATTTCTATTAATTCTTCCTTCTGTTCCCTTAAGTGAAATACACACATATAAAAAGCAAGATAATTTTTATATCAAGTGTAAATCTGACACTATAGGCCACAATCCATCTAGAAGTAAGTATACAAAAACCGTTGAAGCCAAAAGATGTCTAATATATATTAATTTAATGTCAGTCATAGCCATGAGCTTTAGATCTCAGACTGAAAAGCCCTCTATGAACATTAATGGAAGTTTTTCCCCAAATGATCAGACTATAATACTTAATAAAACTTATTTATAATCTGATTGGATAAATTACTAAAGAACATTTTTTGAAACTCAACACTGGACATGGATAGACCTAATTCATACATTACTTAAAGCATAAATGATATGATAGTAAAAACTAGAATGAAGGGTAGATAGATTTTAATAAACAAGTAAAATTGGCCCCAGTTCTTGCCTCAGTGTGGTACCTCAGTGTGGTGAAAACATTTTCTTTCTGCTTATTTATTTTAAAATAATTATTGTTATACCACAATATGATTCTCTAGGTACAATATGCCAGAAAGAATAATCCAAGTGAGACTATATCGATCAGATTTCTATGAGGAAATCTGAAGTCTCCAGTTTATAGACACTAAGAGGAACTATCTGTAGCAATAACCCCAAACTTTAGAACTGTAGTCATTGGTACTAAAAGAACTACCCAGCTTTTGATCAGTACGTGCATGCAATGTCTATCGTTAAAGCACTGTGGAATTGGGATAGGAATATATTTTTAAGAACATTAAAAAGTGTGTAGCAAGGTAGAATCAAGTAGAAAGGATTAATAAATTAAATTTTATTTAAATGTAATTACATTTCTATTTAATTAATTGGCATGATTGCAATGCTTGCGTTTAAATAATCCCCCTCCCCCTTGGCCCAGAATGTGAACCCCTTCCAGAAAGTTTAGAAAAACTGCAGAAAGTTCTACACTATTCCTATTTCAACTTGCCCATCATTGAAGTAATCTGTGCTTCTAGAATCCAAAGTAAACTGAGTGGCAACTAAAGGTAGTCCTTGACTCACAACCACAATTGATCCCACAATTTCTGTTGCTGAGCAAGACGGTTGTTAGTGAATTTTGCTCCATTTTACGATCGTTATTGTCACAGCTGTTAAGTGAATCACTGTAGTTATTAAGTTAGTAACATGGCTATCAAGTGATTGCGGCTTCCCCATTGACTTTTGTTTATCAGAAGGTTGCAAGAAGTGATCATATGACCTTGTGACACTGCAACTCATGAGCCACTTGCCAACTGTCTGGATTTTGATCATGTGATCAGTGGGGGTGTTGCAATGATCATAAGCGTGAAAAATGTTCATAAGTCATTTTTTCAGTGCTGCTATAATTCTGAACACTCACAAAACAAATAGTTGTAAGTCAACGACTATCTGTGTAGACTGTGTGATGTTTAATAAGCTGACTTTGTATAAATATACAAAAGTATGAAGGCTATTGCTTAGCGCATTGTAAGCTGCCCTGAGTCTTCGGAGAAGGGTGGCATATAAATCAAATTAATAAAATAAATAAATAAATAAGATAAAGATGTTTGGTGCCACATTGTTGAATCCTTTTGGTTTCGAGCAAGAGTTAATTATTATCCCACATTTAGTAACGTACTAGCAACACTGTGTATAATTTATCTTGGAGTCAGTTTTTGTTTGTTTGTTTGTTCATTTGCAATCCATCCTGGAAGTTCCACTGAAGAGTGGTGTAAATTAATCCAAAGGTAATTTTTATCTTTGGTGAAAGATAAGAGGCCTAAGAATTTTTGGAATCAGATATGTATCCAATTTTGAAAATGGGTATAAAATTGATACTTGAAGCTTTTCTTTTAGGGATGGTGCATAAAAGTGGAAAGAAAATACGGGACTTTTGTTTTTATACATGACATTAGCTGCAAGGATATTCTATGCACAAAGATGGAAAGAGGAGCATTTACCCACAATGGAAGAATGGGTTTTGAAAGTGAACGAGTTAGCTGAGATGGCAAAACTGACTGTTTTGATTAGAGACAATAGTTTTACTAAATTTCTTGCGGCTTGGAGACCATCTTCTATAGGATAAAGGGAAAAAAATGAAATTTTGAGTTTGGAATTTATTCTTAAGTGAATGTATCCATGCAGGAAGGAAGCAATATGTCACAGAAGACCCATTGAGAACTGGCCCTAAAAGCTGGAAATATTTTGAGATCAGAGAGTATAGGAATTGTGAAGTGTTACTTAGTGCGTACTCTCATTTCTTGTGAATGGGAACTGGGAGTAAAATACCAGTGAGACAATGGTTGAAAATTAGTGTGTGTGTGTGTGTGTGTGTGTGTCTGTCTGTCTGTGTGTGTGTGTGTGTCCCCTGAAGGAAAAAGGTGCTGAGAATGAGATGTTACATGTGTGATGTTGACAGATTTATTTGCCTAATATTTTAATAGATATATTTTAGCCGGCTCTTGCTCACATGCATAGATATAAAGTTCTGCATTCCAAAACAACTGGGGGAAAAATCCAGTATGCTCACAAGCTCATGATTGGACACCTGGGAATAGCCTGATCACATGTAAATGAATCAGACTGGTGATTCACAAGTTGCTTTTTTGAGGGAAATTGAGCCAGCGTAGCGACTTACTATTGGAGTAGGACCAAAGTTAAATCCAACCACCTTCATATTTGTTATAGGGATAAAATGAAGGAAGATCCCCATAAAGGAAGAGCCTTCAGTTCTTGGATATAAAAGTGGGATAGGAATATCTGATCAAATAAATATGTGTCAACTGGAAAATTCTAGTAATGGGTATGAAGCCATAAAGGTAGTTGATAATTTTAAGCCATTTCAGAATAGGGTAGGGTAGAGTAGAGTAGAGTAGAGTATAGATAAGAGTAGAGAGGAGAGGAGAGGTTTATTGGCCACGTGTGATTGGACACACAATGAATTTGCCTCTGGTGCTTAAGTTAAAATCTGGTGGTACCTTACTCACCAGCCATCTTATTAGTCTAAGGTTCTACAGAATATTTTTTAGTATGTCATTAATATTCAATGTAAAAACAAACCTGGCAAACTTTCTCAAAATGCTGAGGGTGTAGAAAGCTGGATGGAGGACTCTTGGCAAATACTATAAAACCTCAACCCCCTCAAGCTCAGAAATTTTGTGGATAGATTTTAACTAGGAATTTACCAGCTATGAACATTCTGGCTCAATGTTCTTTTTCTTTTATTTTTGAGGCCATTTGGGAAAGGCCACAGATTCTACAAAGGCAATCTCAGGTTAGGTGATATTGTTAATTAGTATATGTATGTATGTACAAACTTTTAAATTATATTTGTACTTTGTTACTCAGGTCTTATTATGGTTGATTGCAGTCAGCCAGATGTTTATACTGGATTTGGTATTGTTATCCACCTATTGAGTCCTTCCCAAGGACCTGGGATAGGCAGATGTTGTTTGATGGTGTTAAAGGTATTGTTGCAGGATGTAAACTGTTCCAAGTAATGCTGCCTTTTGCAACTGACAATAATGTTATCAATGCCGATGGTATTCAACATGTTTTGGGATTGCACCCAAGGCGCCTACATTATTGGCACTGTCTTTGCTTTCTTTTGCTACAGTCGTTCTACTTCCATTTGCAGGTCTTTGCATTTTGTCATCCCCCCCCCCCCAATTCTTTCTCTTCTATTCTGCTATCTCCAGGTACTGCCACTTCAACTATCTAAATCTTTTTTACATTACTTATCAACAATTGCTAAATCAGAGTGTTATGTGGCAGGTGCTTGTCTGTTTGAATTCTAAAGTCCCAAAGCACTTAAGTGTCTTCGCTTTCTATTACTTTGTCTATTTTATGGCCCCATTGGTTTTTGATTGCAGGCAAATGGCATTTCTTGTTCATATTCCAATACACCATTGTTGCTACTTTGTTATGCCACTGTTTGTATAATCAGTCCGTGTGATCTTCTTGCTATCTAAATGGTTTCTTCAGCTTCTTTGCAAAGGTAGCATTTGCTATCAGTTATTGTTATTATTATTACAATATCATTATCAAAATGATATAATGTTTATCAAAGTGGAAACGTAGTACAAGAAGCTCAGCTACCTAAGGTATAGGAAGTTCTGAAGAGAAATATGGCTTATTGACCAACCATTTGTTTATGCAAGAGAAAATACAGTTCAGACCACACAGACAGGAGGTTTGGAGAATTCCCATCAAGCTTAGCCCATATGGCTAATGACAAAATGTTACAATTATGGTATTATAGTGCAAAGCAAATGGTGATCTTGCTATCTGTTCTGTTGCACAGGTACATTTATTTGAGAACTATTTTTATGGAACACATTCATATGACTTACAAATCAAAATAGAACTTCATCAATATATCCTGCTAATATTCCTCTGGCACCAGCTGATTCTTCTTGAGTCCTGAAACTGTGCGTCTCCCTCAGTTCATCAAAGTTGCTCAGAACTGCTTTGGGCTCATTTGGGCTTTTCTATAATAGATAATTCATTGGATTGTTCATGTTAAAGTTTAGGAAGATAAACCAGTGGTTAAAAAGTCCACTAAACAACTGGAAATGTGGTGCCTATTACACATAAACCATAAATCATTTCAAGCGTATGTGTAATGTTGTACTTTTATCTGTTTTTAATTTTCTCTCAAGTTCAGAACCTTAGTAAGGCTTAATTATAGTAGCATTCTTTCTGCTATTATGAACTTCCACAATGAAAACTGTCCACGGAATGTCAAAAACATACAATATATATTAAACACAACTGTCTAGCTTGTTAAAAAGTAGTTAACTGACAGTATATGCAGTCCCCCTCTCTTTCTGCTGGTCCTTTTTGAGATTTGCTTTAACACGTCCCACATTTCAACACTGCAAGCCTCCCTGAGTCAAGGTGAACATTTTCTCAGCCTGTCTTTATCTTCTGACAATTTTCTATATCAATTCTAAAGAAGATTGTGTGGTCTTTGCACAGAGATAGCAGGCTTTTGTAATGTGGAAAACATTAATTTCTAATTGCACATAGTAATAAATCAATCAATTATATTTTCAGACCTGTGTCCAAATTTTGAATCCAAGTAAATGAAGGCTATCATAAAATATAATGAAACAGATAAAACAATAGGTAATCTAAAAACTCCAGAAAACGTCAAAATATGCCAATGATTAGCTAAACGAAACAGGAATCCCACAAATAAGCATATCTAAAAGTCTGGGCAATCTAAAAAATTCTAATGTAGCACCTACAAGAAATCTGTCAATGCTAGATGAACCACATATTAGCATAAGACTAGATTGTTACAGCAGAAAAGCCCTGATCTTGGAATATGTGGCTTCTAAGAAAGCCTTCTCATGTAACCACAGGTAGCTGGTCACATAGGGTGGACTGACCCATGAAAGTCACAAAGAAGTGGCAATTTCATCAGATGGGATCAGGCCCAAGTGAAATAAAATCAAAACTGAAATATTTTATATGCAATCTTCTGATCTAAGTGCATGCTTGTGAGCAAGAAAGAATAAAAGAGCTATATGGACCTGTAAAATTCTTTAAGGTATCTTTTTAAAAAGCCTAAAAATGGAATGAGCCTTCTCTAAAGGAAAACAGGGCAGCCACATTAACTCCTGCTTTAGTTTCTATTATCAACCCAAAATATGACAGAAAACCTCATTGTTTCCAAGAACTTAGGTCTATCTACACATCTTCATCCACAAATGTCTCTGAACCACATGGACATTAGTAGCTATATATCTGCTCTTCCTTCCAGAGGCCCACATTGCATTGGACCTTCAGATTTGATTTCTCCTTTTGAGGAAGTACCTCATTTTGCTTAAGTTCCCTGATATTTTCAGTTAAGATTGGTGGACACCAATGTCCACAGCCATCAAGATTGGCAGTGGCTGAAGTCAGACCAGGCTGTTTCTCCAGCCCCAAAAAGACAGACAGCAACAAGAATGTTCTGCAACTGAGTGCATAAAGGCATGAATTAGTTCAAAAGGAGGCCTTTGAACATTTTCTGATTCAGAGCACAATTGGTAATCAAACACGATAGATAACAGTCGGCTTCTGCATAAATACATCTAATTATGGAGGAAACAATCCAGATAGTAAAAATACTGGTGCAAGAAACAGAGTACCTGTAATACTGCCTATCTGACATTTTGGTCAAAAGAGACTAGCATTGGAACCCAACATGTTATCTTGGATTTCAGCCAGGACTGCATCTCCATCTTCTGGATAGTGTCTGCCTTTCTCCACAATAAATATTTTAAAATAACTATTAGGCTGTGAAGACATTTAAAGGGACTTTAATCTGGCTGAACGGAAGCCCTGGTATGAGGGTCCTTCATACACACAACATGCTCAAGTCACATGGGATACTACCATGTCAAGCTTTTAAAAAAACCCTCAATATTTCAGGAGTGACTTCAAGTGGGTTCAAAAGTTATCCCTACTAAATATGCGTAGGATCACATTATTTGTGGAATTTTGGCTTGCCTTGTCTGGAGTACGATGTTTTATCTGGGAAATCCACAAGGAAGGGATTTCATGACTTTGTAATGTGAGCACACGGATGCTTTAAGTCATTTCTAAATTAACTCATATTTATGTGATTTATAATCCATTTTCTCATCCAGAGGCCACTCAAAGCATTTATTTTTTCCAAATAGAAGTCATTTCTGAACAATGAAGATATGGCTTTTCTATACCTCTTAAGATCATTAGAAAAGATGGATCTGACCTCAGGCCTGTCTCTTTCCACACCCTGTACTTATTGAAAGCAACAGAAAAGCTTTTGGGTAGATGGACATCAAAACTTCTTCAAATGTTTCAGTAACTAATAGTAATTCTGGTAATGGAGTAAAGCATTCTGGTTTTGCTTCCCTTTCTATGCAAGAATGCAAACTGTTGTTATTTAATGTTTATTATACGCTTTCTGTACTATAGGAAGGGACATAGAATTTTTCAACCAGGTATGACAGGATAGCGTTTACAACAAATCAAGGTGATATCAAAATGACACTACTTGAGAGAAAAAAGAGCAGAAGTCATACTTTTAATTTCCGTTCTTTTTCCCCCTTTTTTTCCCTGTCTTCTCTTTTTGCTTTTCTTCAGTTTTTATAGTTCTATTGAATTCAAAATTCTAATAAAAACTGATTCTCCAAAGAGGTAGTATCAATGTTATAGCGTGTAAGTAGTGTTGCCAGGCTGAATATGATAGGGCTGCCCATCTGCTTAAATCCAGTTATTCCAATCTATCTTGTTCATAGACAGAAGTGCTTTTGTTTCCAAACCACTTACATCTGAATTGCTTTAATAAAACCTAGCAAGAGGCATTCCCTTTGCTTCTGTGCAACTGCTAATGATAATAATAAAAACCCTTTTCATAAGGACCTACGTAAGCTGTCACACCAGAAAAGTAGGCTTTACAGTAGGAATGGCTGAAACACCGGTTAGTAAAACAAAACAAAACGGATTTTTTAAAGATAACCCAACCAATAAAGCAGACAGTACCAGAGGGTGGGTGGCACCGGTGCCATTTTTTGAGGTCTCCGACTGTTCCTTGACTCTAAAAGGGAACTTTTTTTTTTTTTTTTTTGGGTAAACATTACAAGCTGTTTAAATTATAGGGTGTGCTCTATCAAAGCTTCTTTTCTTTTCTTTTCTTTTTTTTTTAAAAAAAGGCATTTCATCATAACCCAGCCTGCGCTATAGAATGTTAGCATTTAGTGGTTACAAGTAATTGGATGGGCTGGAATGAATTCTGCACACTGTTAGTAACTCTGTGAGGCAATTGACACGTACGAGGGACCAGGGCAGGCCGGCAGCTGCACACCGAAAACTCCCACTGGGCTCCCTGAGATTCCTTTGGTTTCCCCCAAGGCTGCCGGCTCTGCCTTCCGACGGGTTTTCGCCGGTTTCGCTCGCGCATCCAAGCCACCTACCCGCGCCTCGCCCAGCCGAGGGCAACTTCGCCCATCCTAAAGGACCCCCGAGGTACCACTACCGCCAAACCGCCTCCCAAAATGCAAGGGAGAGCAAGTCTCTCCTCATCGAGGGACTCGCCAAAAGGCGCGGGGAGGAGGAGACACCTATTGGCAAGACGTCGCAGCAGGCGAACCTCGGGGCGGCTTGGGGGAAACACCGGGGGGGGGGGGGACGGGACAC
>JANHFK010001622.1:38437-51510 GCA_036250565.1 Sibynophis collaris
AGACAAACAATTAAAACACCCCCTAAAATATATATATATAATGACGTTTTAAAAACCCCAAGGGCCTACTAAAAAATCTTAATCTTTCAGATTAAGAAGTCTATTAAAAGAATTTCTGATAGGTGATATTTATTTATTTTATTTTATTTGATTTATTTATTTATTTATTTAATTTAGATATATAGCACCCACTCCCACAGCCAAAGAAGCAATGCCAAATTTTTCATATTCGTTTTACTGAACTTTAAATCTGTTTTGGCCAATTGCCAGCTGAGGTGGGGCAGGAATAGATAAAGGGAAGAAAGCAAATTAAATCTAGGTGAATCAGATCTGATCTGATTTTAATAATTGATTCCATTAGGAAAATTGAATTACATTCTTTTGGATAACAGATTGTTTCAGACAGCCATATCAAAACCAATTCCCTGAATGTTCCATATATAATCTCCCTCAAACTCTGAAATGCAAAAATCTTGAAGCACAAAAAGAGATATAAAAAGAGATTAAGCTAGGCTGTGAAATAACGTATCTACTTATCAACTCTAATTCCTGAGAAGAGTCTTGCAAGATCTGGACTTTTACTTCCAGCAAATGTTTACTACTCTGTGCAAATGATGTTGTAATATTATCATACATAATAGAGGGTGTCAACGAACTAAAACCAGATAACTTTATGCCCCAAAGGGGCAGCATCACGTTTTAGAAATATTTTTATTTTATGATTTTAATTCTTTTAATGCTGTAAGCTGTCCAGAGTCACTTTGAACTGAGATGGGGGGGTGGGGGTGAATTTAGTAAGTAGAATAATTCAGCTTTGCACTTATAATCATACAATCATAGAATATGACAGCTGGAAGAAAATATTTAGAAACTAGATATATTTTCATTATCTTATCTCCTCTAGCCTACCCTCTAAATGTTTTTCATGGTTTCTTCTTTTGCTGCTTTTTTTCAGAGTGTTCTCCAATTCATCAATGTGTATCCTAATAGTAGTGCCCAAAACTATATGCAGTCTTCCATGTGCAGTTTAACCAACATAGAATAGAGAGGAACAATGACGTTTCTCAATCTTAACACTAGGTGTTTGTTGATTCCACTGAGAATCAGCTTCTCTTTTAGCTGTACCATAATGTTGATTCATTTTCTGATTTGATGAAATAAAACCTCAGATTCTGCATATTCTGTTGCCCAATATGTCCCTCTCCATCCTATACTTATGCCTTTGAATTATCCTACCCTAATGTAGGACTTTGAATCTGGTCTTGTTGAAATCTTTTGGGTTCTTGGTGCTCTCTGAGTTTGTTCGTTTTCCTGGAGACATTTCATTATCTAATTGATAATCATCATCACTACACAACAACCAAACTCAGAGAGCACCAAGTACTCCACAACTCTGAGCTACATATATCCCCTTCTATTAAAAGTAATCATGCTGGTTTCTACCACTTCTTCCAGCTTGTTAAAAATTTCTTGAAACTGGATTCTGCTATCTAAATTGTTTCCCATGTCATTCTCAAATTTGATAATCACATTTTCTAAATTATAAAATAATTTATAAATAAATGGAATGCCACTGGGTCCGGAATATATTAATTAAGATTTCCTTCCAGCTTAATCCAGCATTATTAATGAACATTTATTGGATTCAATTGTTCAAACAGTTGTTTATTAATTTAATAGCAGCATAATCAACACCACATTTTGCCATTTTTCCTACTAGAATCATGAAAGACTTTGTCAAATGCTTTCCTGATGTCAGCATATATAATGCCTACCACATTCTTCAAATTGATTAAATTGGTCACTGTATCAAAAAAAGAGATAAAGTCAATTTGTCAAAATACATTTTGATAAACTCATGCTAGCTACAGCATGGCTTTGTCAGAAATAATAATTTTCTAATTATCAAGAATATACTTTTCATTAATTGCCCCTCTCAACCCTCACAAAGTATATTTGTGGCTGTGTCAGCCACTTTTCTGCCTATCTGATACCACCATTCCAACTTATCTGCTGGTTTGTTCTTAACAACATTGCCCCTTCCTCACAACATCCCCATTTTTTAAAAAAAACTCTAGAGGTTCCTCATCAAACAAATTCCGCATGACACTATCACTCATAGGAATGTATGGATGACTTTGGGGGAGGAGGGCAAGAGGGCTTGGAAACAATCAGACAACAAGCACAAAAAGGCAGGAGTCTCCAGAAGATTAATGATCAGAAGAAGGAATTTAGAAAGGACCTGCCCTAACTGATCAGCTGCTTAAAATGGTGGCAGGAAGTTTGTACCTTCATATGTGAAAGATTCTGTCAATTTAGCCTTATAATAGAGTAGAATTAGCTGATCTAATCATGGTTTATTTGGAAAAGCCTACATACAGTATTTGTTTTTTCCAACTCCACCAGATTTCAATGAATTGTATGCTGAGCCATAACTCCATCTGACTGTCTGGGCCTCAATTTCCTATGACTGCATCTGGAGCAATCATAACCAGTGCATTGTTTTTCTGGCTTGCCACAATATGAAAGCTTCCATCGTTGCTGTCACTGCTGCGTCACTGTTGCTACCATCATTGTAGGGCCACATGATCTGAAGATGAGATTCTTTCAGCCTTCATTCTTTTTTTGGATCTTGTTAGATTCTGCCATCCAGTTCTTTGTCTCTTTTCCTTAGCTTTCGTCACAACAACCATACAACAAATACAACCTTCTCCTTTCACTATTCTTTCCTAGCTAGCATCATAACCAGTAGTGGTTTGCTACCGGTTTGGACCTGATCTTGCGAACCGGTAGTAGCGGTAGCGGGAGACTCCGCCCACCCATCCGGACATCATCACGGACGCTCTGCGTATGCGCAGAAGCTTCTGTGAATGCACAAAAGCTTCTATGCATGTGAAGAAGCACCGCGTGCACAGAAGCACCACATGCACAGAAATGCCGCGTGCACATGCTCCCATTGCGAACTGGTAGCAAAGATAAGTGGAACCCACCCCTGATCATAACATCTCATTTTCTTCTGAAACAATCCTTCTAAAAACAATTCATATCACTACAACAACTCTATTAGCTGCATGTAGATAATGCTTTGTCTGATGCCATTTTCATAAATTGATAACTTAATCCAGATCTCTATTTGTAGCAAACAATGTCACACTGGTGGGTTGGTTTTTAAATTTCTATTTTCTGTTTTAATAAGGTAATATCTTTTTTTAAAAAATCTTGTAGGCAATTATTAAGCTGTTGGCCTTTGGCTATAAGAAATGACATTTTTACTGCCATCACTAAAATTTGAACAAGACTGATACAATTGATTTACAATTTATGTACAGATTAAGAAAGTACACATTTCTAAGATCATATTAAAGCTGGAACTTAATAAACTGATTCCCTCTTATTCCAAACACATTATTTGATTTTGATCTTTAAATTGGTACTTCTCCTTCTAATGGAAAATAGTCTTTGAAAACGTTCTTATTAAGTGTTAATATGAAAGTTAATATTGCCAGAAAAGGATGAGTTGAAACACTGTAAAAACAATAATTACTCAGTTTTTTTCAGGTCTCCTTAATAATCTTTATTCTGTCCAGAAAACATCATACTATGTGATAGTTTATATGTTGATAACAGATTTTTAAAATAGCTTATTTACATTTAGTTTAAAGCTCACACAATTGGAAGGCCAATTACTGTACATACAAAAGTTTGTGATACTAATATTGGCATTAAAAAAATTTGAAGCTCAAAATATTATTTCCTCTATAATACATTCAATTTCAGGGTAAGATTAAAGTAGTTTTATGTGCATTTTTTTACAACTATCACTTTGATTATCTTATAACAAACAAAAATTGATTGCCATAGTTCAAAATGTTATAGGCTGGCTGCCTGCTTCTTGAACAAGTTATGAATCCTAATTCCTTGTCTAGAAGTTTATGGATCTAATTGGTAATGGAAAGCTATGCCAGTCTTCTATTGCAAGACTATATATATATAAATATAAAAAGTGTTTTCCATTATAAAGGCAAAAGGAAAGCTTCTATGAATTTGCTTTACACACTTGTTTTGGAATCACCAATTACCAAGAAAGAACAATCCAGTTTCTGTTAATGTATAAGCTTTACTGAAATGTTTCTGAAATGGGTGAATTTAGTACGTGACCTTGAGGGCCACCTAACTCCATTCCTAGTATGTGTGTCTATTACGCCATGCCCATCGTGAACTGAAACAATCTGTGTGTTGAGAATGCTTCTTTACTCCAAAAAATAAACCTCAGCATTTTTATAAAATAATAGAGACTCTTCTCCCAAAAATTGTTAAATAGATTCCAATTTAATTATTTGATTCCAGAATACCTGGAAACAGATAAAAACAAACTTGTACAGCTAAAGGAATATCTAGTTGGATGCATTTAAATTAAAAAAATGAATCTGATATCTATTTTAGATATTCCCTATTGCCTACTGGGTCCCTTCCAATTTCCTATGCCAGAATGAACTGCTAGGTTCCTTTGAGAGCATTCATTCAACTCGTTTTTCCTCTGCAGTGGAGATATGTTTGTGATTAAAGATACACATAACTTATTTTTGGAGAGGATGATGGCCACAGTGGAGAGACATAAAGTAACTCAGTGAGCAGCATTGGGTGATATATTTGTGCAATATGCTAGGTTTATTTCTCTTTCTCTGACTCGAAGAACAACAGTATGTTGAACATTATTTTAGAATTTACTTATTGGTATTTTTGTGTGTGTCCATGTGTACAAACAGTGCCCTATTAAGAATGAGTTCCATTCCTAAATCTGTCTTTAACTCAAATTTAAATTGAGTTGCAACCTGCTTACGAACAGGCAACCTATTACTAAAAATGGCTGACAACGTTCTCCTTCCCTGAACCAACAAACCACCAAGCCATGTAAAGTTTTCATGAAACGCTGAAACCGCACAGGTTCTCTGGTTCCAAAAAACATTGCAAGACTTCGGTGATTTGTGAGGTTGAGGAGCCCACCCACTGACCCACCATTTTTAGTAATAGTTCATAAGTACAAGTTGTCCGTAAGCTGGGACTGCCTGTATTAAGGCCTTGTCAAAATACTTTTTAAAAAAAGATGGAAGTACTGTTGTCCAAAATGTTTTTATAAGACATCTTTTCCAGATTATGTTTGAATGACATAGTTTTGAAGAATCAACATGTTTCCTTGTGTATCAAAAAAGGTGACAAATTATTTTCAGTAATGTTTTGATAGTTTTAATTTCAACTACATAAAGTAGAGCATGGGTGCTAACACACATCTATCTCAATGTAATTAATTTTCAAAATGACAGAACCAGAATTAAATTAAAATGAACATCATTTGAATTGATTTCCTTGTGTTGTCTTTCTGAAGAGTTACTTCATACTTTGAAAGCTTTTAAGAGGATTTATTGGATTGATTCCCCATAGATTTTTCCTTTATTTACTGGACCACAGTAATTATACCCTTAAGCATAACCTTTGCTGATTGTCAATATCCAAACCAAATGTCACAACTAATAAGGTAGAGGCTGACAGTCAAGAATGATTGCGACTTGATCTTACAGATAGCCTTGTTCAGACTGTCATTTTCCTTTAAATATTGCCTTCAGTATCACTACATGGCTGCAATTCTCGTTTAATGCCCTGCAGTACTTGCAGCATTGATGAGTTGCAAATTCGGTACTGCCTGCAAGAATCTTCTTCAGTGGTCTGCAGATAAATTTGGTTTCTAAAAGAAACGGTGGAGTGGAATATGGGAACATCATCTTTTTCCATCTTGCTATCTTGTAAATGGATACTTCAGTGTGGATTTGATCATGGACTAGGTTGCATGTGGAATACATAGTTTAGACAGGGAAGGGCAATCTGAGGCATTCTGTTAGGACAATTATGCCACTCCTGATTTGCAAACCATTGATGTAGGTAAATCTATAGATTTAGAAAAAAGGCATCAGTAAGAATGTTGGAATGTTAGATTACAGTTACACTTATCAGTGAGACATTGCAATGACATAAATAGCCAACAATGTATATATAGCAACATACATAAGAGTTATTTGATAGGAAGCTACTGCTCTGGTTTTTATCAGTAGCATTTTTATTAATAGTATAATGACTCAACATTATGACTCTAGGTCATGATCACATTTTCACATCCCACCCAATATAATACAGAGCAATGACAGTTTAAGTTTAGCAATAATGTCACTGACAGCTTTTGTTGCAATTTAGTCATTAGTTCAGCACAGACCTTATACATTTATTTATTACATTTATCTCCGAGGGAATGCATATGAAGGCATTCTTTATTTTTATATCCACAGCAATAATTCTGTGGAATTGGTTGGGTTGAAAATCATTGGCAGCTTTCCAGAGTCTAACCTGATCCAACTTTTTAATTCGTATAGGGAACTGGCTTAAAGCTTCTTCATCTTTGCTTTCTTCTCTCTTTGCTATATTCTTAATTTTATTAAATAAGTGCCTCCACTTTCCTTTCTGCTATCTGAAATTCTACTCAATTCAACCAGCTATTCAACATAGCACTAAACTGCCACTATGCTAATGCAAATTTTGGAGACACAGTCTTGATATGAAACACGACATGCCAGAAGGGGAACCTTGCCATATCCCACTTCAGTATCTTTGTAAAATCCTTTACTTCTTTGAGTGAAGCTAGCATTCTCTGATTAGCTCTTTTACACTGCAATATAGATTCACAGATTTATAGACTAAAAGAAATTTAGGTGGTGCACAATTCTTTGTCTTATTTGCATGTAACCTTGCCACATATTTAGCCATCATCCTTTTTTTTTTTTTTACCATAGCCTCAAGGTAACTCTGGGAAGGGCCATAAAAAGATGGAGAATGAAACCAATATTTTGTTCTCATCACACACTATACATGCATAATCAGGATAATGTCATTCAGTAGGGACTTGGAATAGAGGAAGTATAAGGAATTGGCAATAGGGGTAGCAAATTTCATGCCTGTATAGTTTTCTGCCAACACAAGGTTGGGTGATAATACTTTAACTCAGCAGTGGGGAAAGATTCTGTGTCAATGAAAAAGAATTCCACCAGCTGCAATCATTTGACCTTTGTATCGCTTATTCAAAGTTTCACTGGAGTGGTTCAATTTCATTGAAATAGATCCATGAAGTGAAGCAGCATGGTGCTTTTACTTATGGTTCAGAGCAGTTGAACTCTGCTTCAGCAGCTTCTCTGGCTCTTCGTTGGTCTTCTGTATATACACAGCACATACAGAGAAGCCATTTGCAAGGTAGCCAGCTGGAATGGATCAGTGCTGCTTTGACATTTCACATGAAGCATGTCAACCTCTGTTGCTTCACTTGTAGTTTGGGAACCATCTCAAATTAAACAATAAGATGGGTTATGCCTACTTTGCACAGGCCTATTGCTTGTGCCATGTAAAACTTCATGGATATATGATTACACCAGGAAGTATTCTTACTAGTCGAAGGCAGCAAAAATCCTGGGACATTTATTCTAGAATTGGATTCCTAATTTATACCAGCCTGAGTATTGGTGCATCTTGCATTGGATTTCCCTTTCAATGTAATTAAGGGAGGAGGAAAAGGTTTTTCATTTTCAGCTCAGCTGAGTTTCAATAATATTCTCAGTGGATCATAGTTCTATAGCAATTTCCTGTCTTGGATTGTTCCATTAAATCCAAACTGTGGCTCCTACTATCTTTCCCTAGTAATGGAACATACGATCTAGTGCAAAGTCAAAACTTTAAGGATGTAATTAAAATGTAAGTACCTTTTAGTTAAATAACATTTTGTTTTCCCTTGGCCTCTCTTACTGCTTAAAATATTGTTCTTAGTATGCCACTCAAAAACCAAGAGCAACCTTGATCTAAAAAATACTGACTATGTACGGTTGTGCAGACTTTGGATTCAAAGACAAAAATATGGATGGGTATGAATATACCACCTGTTGGCAGTTCTTTCAACCCAGGATTATGCTGCAATTAGGAAAAGCAGCTGTTTGATCCTTGGAAAAGATGCAGCTGCTTGAAGGGGCTGCTGACAGGTGCTATGTGAGTCTCCTTGAGTGATCCAAAGGACCTTTTCTCCTTCAAATGTAAAACTCCACGCAACACTATTATGCTGTAGCTTTGTATTATATTTGCTAGTTCTGATCTTGTGCTCTTTTCTCCCTTTCTGTCTTCTTACAGGTAGATAAAGTATGTGGGCATCCTGAAGAAAAAGAAGTGAAATCTTTGCCGGACAGCATAATTCAAGCAAAGGAAATAGAGAGACCCCCTCTAACAATGGCCCACTCAATAACTATTAATAATAAAAGGAGGTAATTTGAAAAAAATGTTTCTTTATAAATTTTGGGGTGAAAACTTCCCCAAATGATGATGATGAGAGTAATTATGATTCTCCCACATTTCCATCATTTATTAAAGACTCTCGATTTTCAAACAGATGAAAAGTAGACTGGAAAGGAGTCATGTTTTACTTTTTAATAACAATAAATGAAGTTAAGCAAATGTATTTTAACTGTGGAGAAGGCCTATTTGTAATTAGTATTGATTTATATATTGTTATAAATCTATAATTAATATAGGGCAATTCAGTCAAGGAACCATCGATTTCAGCAATTGATGGGAATAAAACCTTGAATAGAAAATCTGACAAATATCTTGATTTGTAAAATCAGGATATAGAGTAGAAAATTAGCATGGGCTGTAGCTTACACCAGAGGAGTGCCTACAGTTTTCAGACTCCTAACTAAACATACACTGATGATGAAAGGAACTGAGATAAAATCAATAGTAGAAACATGGCCTAGAGGTTAAAAGCTTAGATTTTTCAGTAATTTACAGCTAGCAATGTAAATTAACATCAGCTCTGAATTACTGAAAGTTCTTAATTTTGTTTAAATAGTAGGTCCTACTTCAACCACTGACTTAGACTCAGTTACCTTAAATTCTTTTGCTGTCACTTGCTAAGATATCTGAACCAGCTGAAATGTGTGATTCTTCAGTGAATTGGCTAGTTGTCTTCTCCATTGCTGTAGTGTAAATCAGCAAGTGACAACTAAATAATTATACAGGTCGAGAAAAAGTTTATGATTTCCTTTTGCACCATTTTCCAAGATGGCGATATAATCAATTTCAGATAAACAAGCATTTTACTTCTTGGATTCCTTTCCTCTATCCTTGTGGCTAATGTATCTTCTCAAAATAGTAATTTCTTATTTTACTGCTGTTTGCCCTTATTTTCCATTTCCCATATCTTTCTAGTTTTGTGAAACCTTTTTCTCTGGGACATGGCTGGCTTGTTAGAAAGTTCTACTGTATGCTCTTCTAATTAACCATAGCTATGCATGTGATGCTATACCTGTTCAGCAGAAGCTAGGAGTAACCAATGTTAATACTTTAAAAAAATATATACCTAATAGTTTCAATATTAAGGTCAGTGCATTTTGAAATCACAAGTTAAGGCCAAAGGCACTACATGCATGGTACTACATCTTAAACCTGTGACTGTGTAGAAAAATGTTTCCTACACTTGGCTCAGAATCATTGACCACCCCAGTTATTTGACTGATAGCTAAGTTCCTCTTTTAGATAGCTTGACATTCAATAGTATAGAGGTGCATTTCTAGAGGTGCTCAAGATCTGACTACAGAAAGAAACAGTTAATATAACATTGGAATTTTGGTTTCAGTATTTTGCTTTTATTTTATTTTTTAAATAGCAAATTATAAAAGTGATATTCTGGGCAATACAAGCATCCTCTTATATTTTTTTCCATAAGGAGTCCTATAAACAAGACAATTTCAAAAACTGACACAGTGTCAGACCCCATTAGTACTTGGATAGTATATGACTCATCTATCAGAGCTATAAACTAGATTGCAGCTAAAAAATCCCCTGAAGATATTTGATGAGCAGTTCTGTAACGCTGCCAACCTCCTGCTCAAATTGTTGTGTTCATGTAGATATCAGAAGTTGAGGTACATCAAGGGCTTCTTTATCTTTGGGGCTTCTGGGAATTGAACGGTTCTGGATGCTATTAGTTCAAATTTGCAAGGTTTTCATTATTCCAATTACTCTCTTTATTTCATTTTATTTATAGAGTAGTATATCTTGCCACAGTGACTTTGGATGGTAAACAAAGTTTGAAAGTTTAACACAGCAATATACATCATTGTAAAAAACACACAACACATAAAACAAAATGTATTGTCAAGACAGTCTTTCCCAGAATTACCTATAGACTCCAGGGAGTAAGAATGTCTTCATATGAACTATGTGTTCCATCACTGACATAAAATTCTTAGTAATATATTGTGATATTTCATGCTTGTTTAAAACAAGCAAGCAGACTTGTATTTATTTGTGTATCTATGTAGCTGCACCCATTTCATAATACCCAGGAGGCAACTCAGTTTTATATTTCCTTATAAACCAAGTAATTTTTGGTGCCCCTGAAAATCATTGCTTTCCCATCTTGTTTTCATCCATAATTCATGTTTTATGTAGTTCTCAGATATAACAATAATGTTTTTAACATGACATTTGGATATGTCAGAAATAAAAAGATTTATTTTCATTATTGTATGTTTTATTTTATAGTCATATTTATTTTTGTTTTTTAAGAAATCAATGTATTTCCATATGATTTAGAAAAGAATACAAATCCTCAACAGAGGTGGCATGCTGTAAAAAGATTTAAACTGGTGGATGGACTATACTATTTTTAAAGTATAGGTTGAAGAATATTTTAATAGGAGTTATTCTTTTCTGATTTAATCCTGTGCATGTTTATCTTTTCTTTCAAATAATTTATTACATTTTGTTTCTCATTTCTTTCTTTATTTACCTGAATTCCCTCTTTTCCCTTGGCTATTCTCCTTGGCCTACTCCAGTTCTCTGCCTCTGAAATCTTCAAAGAATGACAAATCCAGAAGTTTGAAAAAAATGTCTCGGTAAGAATGCAAAGAAGTCAACATATCTTTATCTCTTCATTTTAATGAAGAGTCTTCATACATTCTAAGACGAGAAAGGTTAATTTAACATTACCATAATATACTTTTAATATTCATTTACCACGTGTGGGCAAAGAATGGCTCTCTAAAAGTTATTAAACGATGACCTCTAAAATCTAAATTTGAAATTACTGTTAAATACAAATCCAACAGGTGAATACACATTTCAGAGTTTGATTTGTGCTTTAGAAATTATTTGGGCCCAACTTTTCTCTTTGCAATTTTTAAAATATCAACATACCAACAGGGTGGCATAGATATGAATAGGAAACAAATTTATTTAGAGGTACTGTACATCCAGATGGACATCAGTTTACACCATCAAATAAAAGATATTATTAATCAATTCCATCTTTTATTAACAAATAAAAAAATGAAATGAAATGCTAAGGTGTTTGAATAGTTGATGACATTTCATGTAAATACTATCTTGACTTAAGAATTTTTAGCTACAAATTTGGCTTTTGCAATCCATTGGATCTTCTTTACTTTGTTCTCTATCATGCTCCGATATCTACATAAAAAGAGAGGCAGAAATAATATATTATTCAACTTCAACATTCCTTTAGCTCATGAATTTGATCAATTGACATCTTAAATATGATTTAATTTGTCAAGTTCAAGTGATGAATTAGAATTTAATGAAGTATGAAACAGCCATCTCTTCATCCACTTTTCAAATAAATTTGAGGAATCTTTGAATCTCAATTGTTGCATTATTAAGAGGAAGGAAGAAATAAATGTCTAGTTAATGATTTTTTAAAAAAAATGTTCTGTATTTAATTTCTAGGGAATTTATCAGTTATATGAAACGATCCAGAACATTTTATGCATCTTTGACAGAAAGGCTTTGTGATGGTGATCTCGTGATGAAAGACAGCTCAACTTGCTGGAATGGTCAAGATGTGGTAGAAAGGTAATTGTGAAAGATTTCCAGAAGAGACTAAGCTTGAAATTCATCTGTTTCCACTGATTTTTCTAGTGTGATATTCAAAAAGATATTTTAATTGGATGTATTTCTGGATTGGGAATATCACTTGACGGTGCTTTCCAAGCACAAAAAAGAGATATCTTATACCTATGTTGCAGACATGTGTCCATCTCTGAAATTTGAAAGATCTTGCTTCTTCATACCATAAATGGCTTCCAACTACAATCTATTTGGGTAGATACATTAGAGAAGCTTTGGGTCTATCACCAAGACAAACCAACTTGGCTGAGAAAATTGGGACTCAGTTTTTTCTCAATTTGCATTTAAAGAGATGATACTTAAGTCCTAATTATTTATGAAATATGTAACTTTAGATTTTAAGCATTCCTTGCTAGTTTTTCTGGATCATAAAGTTATAATGAAAATGATTTTTTTACCTGTTAAAGGGGAGATAAGGCATAAACTAGAGCTTCAAAATAAGTTTACTGAAAATAAACACAGTGTTATTTTAGCTGGTTGATAAGGAAAAAAAAAGAAATAATTTGTTTTGCAATTTTGGTGAGAGTTTTATTGTTTCCTGGTTGAAGACTGAAATGCAATACAAGGGTTAAAGGATGAATAGAGTAGATAAGGAGTGGCAACCTATATTAATCATTTCCTTCATATTAAACATTGTGATATTTCATTTAATGAGATGTTCCACTGCAATAATTTTTGGATACCCTTGAATATTCATAATTTATTTTATAGCATATTTTAAAATGAAAAATGATATTATGATCGTATTTATTTAAATGTTTTAAAGTGCCCATTAAGCATGTTCTGTTGATTGTTTACAATAAAACAAATAAAAAATTGGGCTCTAAAGGTGAAATACAGCATTTTGAATTGGACCCAGAAATGGATTAAAGCCAGTATATGTGGCAAATAGGTTTATATGGACCAGGATCAATGAACAGTTTAGTTAGTTCTAGAGCCTTGGTAGTACAGTGGTCTAAACACCCTGTTATTAACACCAGCTGCCTGCATTACTGCAGGTTCGAATCTCACCAGGCTCAAGGTTGACTCAGCCTTCCATCCTTTCTAAGGTAGGTAAATTGAGG
>JANHFK010001622.1:97446-108087 GCA_036250565.1 Sibynophis collaris
CATCTTCATTGAGGACCATTTATTATACTTGTGAAGGCTGGTCACATAACCCTTCACACAATTTTGAAGAATGCCTACATCAGTGTTGTTAAGGTAATACCAAAGATTTTGCCCTCCATATCATTTGAAGTGACCTCTTTTAGTGGAGAATAACCAGAATATAGCTGTATTTTGTATTCCGTCTAATAGGAAATCTTGACCTGAACTGAATTGAATTGAACTGAACTGATCTAAAACACACATTGTGAGATAATTAAGGTTATCCACATTGACCTTTCAGCAATTTTTAAAAGAGGTACATTTAATTCAGAGTATGTCTACTGACCTGGCAAGATGACATGAAGTCGCAGTAAATTCCCATGATGGTCCAAGAAGTTGAATGTGTCTCAAATTCCAATAGTTCTATATTCGTAATATGGAGAATTCTATAGAGTTAGATTCTGTTTATGATGGTACAGTGCAGTACGATTTCAAAATATCCTCCACTAACTATATGGGGTACTATTAAAATAGCTTTTAAAGTTTTCCTGAAAGTATTTTTTTCTGAACAAAAGATGATCTGCCAGTAGGCATGTCAGAATCATCATGAACTTGTGCTGTCAAGTTATTCACTTGAGCTCTGAGAGCTGTGTGCAGCCATCTGCTGAGAACTTTGATCTGTCCCTTGATACTGAATATATTAAAGTTTGTATTATTATGACATTGCACTAATGTGTAGACACTGTCAGTCCAAATTAGCTAGAACAACCTACCATATTTCATTGAAATTGCTTTTCATTAATGTAAGCATATTTTCTTGTCCAACTTGAGAAAGTGTTGTTATGGGTTGGTAATGACAGGGTAGCATCTCTCCCCAGTTGTTCTCCCTTAGAAGGTAGGCAATTTTTGACAGTTGCTACTAGTGGTAATGTTGATTGTGCTGATTCATGTAAAAAAAAAAGGAGAAACAATGTGTCTCCTACAGTTCATTGCTTTTGCTTTTTGTTCTGGGACTTTAGGTTAGGAGTCTTTTATGCTGACAAAACCAAATCCCCAATCTGATGCCACCTTGCAAATATTGTTTCTATTTTTTAATCAAAAGCAATGTGTGATATGGCAAGAAGCCCTGCCCTACAAAGGGACAAAGTCACCCTCACCATCAGCAGGGATGATATATATACTGTTAGGTGATAGATGGTGAGAAATGAGATTTTGAAGAAATATCTAGGAACCAAACATTCTTCCTGTGCTTCATACAGTATATTAGAATGATACTTTCCACAATAATGGAAAGAATATCCCACAATCATTGTTAAAAAAGATTTCTTATTCAATTTCATACATGGAACGAAAGAGGATATTCTCTTATTCTACAGCTCAGACAACAAAATGTCTTGGACTAGCCTTGCAGGAAGAAAACATTAAGTATTCCATTAGGTTCAGCCTGCTGGGTGCCATCTGTAGCTTTTCAGATCCTGGCCTTCAGCACTAGAACATAACCTGTACTTGAAAAGTAGTAATTCCATGAATGGTATAACATTACATTTTGTCTTCAATTACTCCTCCATCAAGTAAAGGTTTATTCTGTGACTTTCTATTGACCTTTAAGACAAAACATTTCTTAAGTGATGTTTTTCCCCTAACAAACAGAGGTCTGTAAAATGTGCCTGATTGCATGAATTAAATACTGATTATTGCCTTAAGAAGCTTTATCGTTAAGCATTACTAATTACTCTCATGATTTTAGTGAGCTTTTCTCACAGATAAAATAATAAAAGAAGATGCTACTTTTTAAAATATGTAGTAGTTTATGTAAATTTTTTAAATCTTAGAGTTGGATTAATTAATGAATAAAAGCTGACACTCAAAAGATAAGTAAGGTTGCAATTCTATATGCATGTTTGTTAAATTTAAGTGGGCTCATTTATGAATAGATACATTCAGGAATTTCAGTATAAATGATAATATTTCAGCATTATCCTATAATGGATAATATCCCAGTATTATCCTCAATACCTCATGTACATATATCCCCTTTGTATATAATAGTTTATTGAAAAACTATCTTGAATATTCTTCCTTTTCTAAATCTTGAGTATGGCAGCAATTTACAAACTAAAAATGTTCTACTTTACAGGAAAAATACTGTCACCCAGGGGTGGTATTCACTTACCTTCAATAACGGTTCGTAAATGTGTACGTGCATGCACTCTCTTTGTTGGCATATGCCACCTCTGCACAGGCGCAGGACCTTCTGCGTATGCACAGAGCTTCAAAAATGGGATGTGATTATTATCTGGGTGAGTGGGTGGAGCCTCCTGCTGCTGCCACTACTGGTTTGCCTGATCTGGATAGAACTAGCTGAATACCACCACTGCTGTCATCTATTTACTAGATCTTCTGAAGTAAGTCACACAGATTTTCTGGAACAATACAGGAAGGGCATGAGTGTTGCAAGTGAGAATTGGAGAGGGTGCTTCCCTCACAGCTCGATAAATAGAAACTGCATAAACATATCCAGTAAATCACTAGGAGTGGAGTTGAAATCAAAGGATGTTCTACCTTTTAATAAATTAAAAAATAAAGGACTCCTTGCAGATTTTACTCCTCTAGGCATTGCCAACTGTAAGGGGCAGTACTGATCTCTGTTTCAAGGCCATTGAGCCAGCACTGTCCAAAGACATTTCCATGGCCAGCATGATGTCACGGAGTGCTGTTACCTTCCCATCAAAGTGGTACCTATTTATGTAATCATATTTGCATGCTTTCAAACTGCTAGATTGGCAGGAGCTGGGGTAAGGTTGTGAGAGTTCACTCTGTCATGTGGTGCTCAGGTCTCGAACCTAGACTGCCGACAAGCCCAGCGTTTTAACTGCAGAGCCACTGTCACTTACCTTTTAGATAGTAGTTAATACATATTATAATTTATAGTGGATGGAAAAATAAGTTTAAATTATTTAAAATTGTGCTGTCTTTACATGAAAAGTAAAAAACATGTACTTCCCAGCTCCACATCCCAGGGTATTTTTTTAATGAATTTTGTATTGACCCATATTGTGTTCAGTTAAAGAATTGTTTGATGATAAATATACGATCCAACTGTATTACCATATCAAAAAATAATAAACATAATCCTGAGTTTGCTTATTTAAACATTAATATACTCGATAAAATGTTGTCTTAAGTCTTTGTCCTGCTTTAAAATGTAGTTCCATTCAACATCATCAGAACATCCCAGCTGAATTTCGCCTAGGGAAAAAAAAAATCCACCAACACCATTTGATTCTCTCCCATGTGAGATTTCAGCATCCTCTTCCTAGGTCTAAAAATTAGTAAAATTGGGTTAGCTAGGAAAATGTGTTTATGCTGCTTAGATCTTCAAATTGACCCCAGCTCCAAAAGTAACTTGAAAAGCCAGCAACATTTCAAAGTTTTGTGAATTAATGTTAGACATGGAATGATCGTACATGTGAGATTTCATAGACTTGAGCAGAAGATTGTTCAGTTGCATCTGATTCAGAAAAGTGATTATTTCTACTCCTCCCCTGCCATTTTAGGACTATAGAAACAGTTTATAATTTTATCTTTCATTGTATTGGTCCTTGTTATTAACCTGCAAATTGGCTAGGTTGTATTAAAATGTAACCAAACATCTTCCTCTCATCCCTATTTATGGAATGATACAGAAACTGCCTTAGTTGAAAAATGATAAAAATCATATCATTTTTCCATAGAGCCCTGATTTGTCCTTCTGATAACTGGTTTCTTGGAATTTTAGATATAGAGATATCATGGACTAGAGAAGATAGTAGAAGTGCAAATAATTGTACTCTACCACTGCCAAGCTTTTATTTATTGAGATTTAATCAGATATAGCACCTGTGGCTTAACTTGTTGGTAGATAGATTGAAACATCATTTATTCCAGAAATGATGATTCAGTCGTTTGGGAGATTTTAGATGAAAAGACATTCTCAAAGCTCCCAAATTTGCCTTAAGTCAAATAAGAAAATCAAGGTGGAGATATTGTTTTTCTACATAAGTAATATTTCTGGAATCTTTGCAATTTCTTAGTCTAACATCTGGTATGAAAAGTATTTGCTGCCTTCTAGTGCTGTCAGTGGATTTTTGATGTAATTCAAACTACAAATATTCCATTTGTTTTGTTGAAAAAACAGCAACTTTAGCTATAATTAAACTAAAGATTACTAACAAGCTTCAGAGTTAAAAACAAAAGATTGTACCCCAGATACAGATTCTGTAAAATGTCTCATTTAAGCAGAAATACATTTTAATAGAAAAAAAGGATATTTACACAAATTCTCCCTATCTTATTGTTATGTGCTAGCAAATATATAATCCTAAGAAATTGCTTATTATTCATGTGCTGTTTCTTTGAATACAGGTATCATCCTCTTGCAAACTGTATTATTTACCCAGATAACCTATTATGTACATTTTGTGTGGGCTTTTCTGTGTTCATTAGGAAAAATTAATTATAAGTCAGAGCGCTATACTGAATTATGGTTACAAAATCAAATAGAAATATATATACTGAATGCATGATGTAGGAATAATTTTTTAAAATATTTCATTTTTTTATGTAAAAGGCATATTTTTTAGGAAATATATAAACTTGTTTAAGGGAACTCTCAGAGTTTTATATATTATATTTTATTCCATTTATTTTTTATTGTCTGCTGGAAAATTTGGTTTTGTAGTTGCATATAACCTTTTGCAAATGCTACCAGCATTAGACACTCTTCATACATAGTTTAGGCAAATATCTGTTCCTTTTAATTCATTTTCACAGAAAGAAAATGTTTTCTTGTGTGAATCTTTCAAATGTGAGCAGTAATATAAGCAGAATCTATATGTCTACCTATATATGTGGAAATATCCATTTTTACTTTATCATCCAACTTTGCACCTATAGAACTATATGACAGGTTTTCTTATGAGATGTCCTTGGTGGTCTCTTGGCTTGCTTTCTTGCAGACGTTTCACTACCCTAAGTACGGTAGGTAACTTCATCAGTACTAGACTAGTACCAGTAATACTCAGGACTAGCACTGTTTGAGTAATGAAACATCTGCAAGAAAACAAGCAAGCTCAGAGAGCACCAAGGACCCCTCATTTCAACCCTGAGCTACAAATATTCTCCTTTATAGGTTTTCTTATATTTTTAATTACAAAATTAATCTAGACAACTGAAACACATAGGAGATAATACAGTCTCAAAGTTCATGCAAGTTAAATTCAGAAATTAGAAGCTTTGTCCAAAGCAAAAGACGGAGACTGGAAGGACATAAGAGTGATGCCTCAAGGTTTGAACAGACTTCTCCAGCACTGCACGTCAGGAAATATATGTCTCTGTAGTTCAATGACGGTTGCATAAGCTTACTCATCAATCTCTTTGTTGTGTAGGTATGTGGTGATGCCTATGTACAGTTGCAGGCAACTCTAAATCAGCCTTCAAAGAACATTTGAGGAGAGTCAAGTGTTATATCCTCAGCAGTCTATATATCTGTTTTAATATTACTATGACTATCAGGAGATGAATAGGTACCCCATATAAGCATGTAGGAAGTTAACAGTATTCCATTTTTTGCCATACGCTCTGTGCTTAGAATAATGTCGTGACAACCATATGACTATGGAAATGTTTTTGGACAACATTGGTTCTTTGGCTTAAGAAACAGAAATGAGCACCACCCCCTAAAGTCAGTCATTACAAGGGGTGGGTGGGTTAAACCCATGGAGGCACCTTTATCAGGAGATGATTAAGCATGTATTTGTGCATTGCTATCAGTACCTGTGCAATTTTCTGGTACCTAATACTTAAGGGTAGAGTCTTGATTTCACACAGGACCTTTTCTAAAGATAGGGGGAATCTATGGAGAATTAATTATTTTAACTATTTATTAAATAAATAAGACACCCATTTCACTATCATATTAATAGTTTGAACACGCTTTGTAGAACATGCTTTGTAGAACTCTTTATTTCTACTGGAAAAAGCTTTGGGCAACCCTATGAAGTATGGTCTCCTGAAGATATTCATGGTAATCTATGTGTATAGACATTCCAAGAAGATTTTGTAGTTAATAAAATACAAAATGGACACATATGTATAGACAGATGCCTCATGTTGAGAATGAGACACCCGTCTTAGTTCTTTCTCCATAGGTGGCATGGATCAAACTGCATTTTTCAGATGGATTAGATTAGATGTAAATATTAAAACTTGAGTATGGATATAAGGCTTTAGAATTTAGAAAATAGGATCAAGACTTGCTGATAGCTTTTCTCAGAATTATTTTTTATTTGCCTGGATTATTAATGATTTTCACTGGAGAAGAGCCTAATGCTGGGAAAGCTTGAGGGCAAGAGAAGAAAGGGACAACAGAGAATGAGGTGGATGGATGGAGTCACTGAAGCAGTAGGCGTGAGCTTAAATATACTCCAGAGGATGGTAGAGGACAGGAAGGCCTGGAGGAACGTTGTCCATGGGGTCGCAATGGGTCGGACACAACTTCACAACTAACAACAACAACAACAATTAATGATTTTAGTTAATTTGTTAATAATAAAGGCATTCTAAACCTTTTACAGATCTCCAAAAAATGTTGTCTTCTTTTTTTTCCTAAGTATGATATCAACTATTCCAGATACTGAAGCAAGAGAAAATAAACCCAATGTATCCTATGGGGAAAACTCTAATACGAAATGATTATTTACTTTGTGATTTATCCACAGAATACTCAGATCCTCAGAAATCACTCCAGGCAGATTCTGAAAGGATGTGTATTATTAGACCTATAACCTGAGAGTCAGCATGTATTATTCAGATAATTTGCAAGTGCTACCTAAGGAAATGAAACCTTAATCTAGCTATATTTGTATTCAGCCCCTATCTCTATTATGACTGTTTGGCATAAAACTGACCAAAATGTTTTACTCACTCAGCATCCTTGAAGAATTATTCTAAATTACAATTGAACTATACGAAGAGACTGAAAGCTGTAAAACAATGTGATATTTTATTTATGCATAAAATTAATCATGAATGGAAGTGGGATAAAATAGGAATATCTATGGGGCAAGTGCAGAGAAATAACAGACAAACCTTCTTATCTAGCACACTATTTCTAAAGAAGAAATCAGACAACTTAGAGCATTGCAGGAATTAACTTCTTCTACCAAAGGACTATAAGTATTATTTTTAATAGTCAGAGCCATTTTTATAGCTTTGTATACTTTTGAAATCAAAGGTGGCAACCCTATGGTCCTATGCTAATCAAACAGGGGTGACAAGAGTGGCAAGATCAAGGTTGAAGTGATTATTTGCCCATTTGACACTTGGGTTTATATCAATATTTTATGCTCAGAAACGTAACCTTTTGCAAACTGATGCATTCAGATTCCCTGGGAGTGTGAATCCTTTCGTTCTTGTGTAGTCTCAATATATCTGCTCGACACTAACAAATTAAAGTCTACTGTTTGTGTTGCTTGCTTGCTGTCTTTTCCTCTCCCATGCCAAATATTTACCAAACATTCTCCACTGATCCTATAGAACAGCCTTCCTTATTTTGCCATATTTGTTGTTAGAATGAAAATTCAATAACATTCCTGCATGATAAAATCTTTGTCTGACATAATTCTGCATACCAATCCAATTTGGCTAAATGAACATTTACCATGAAGAGAGCAACCAGTGGAGGATGTGAACCTTACTTTTCATTGTAATTAGCACATTTTGTTTCATATTTCATTGTTATCACACATACCCCAAATTCCTAATTGTGGGGTTGTTGCAAATATTCTCCATTTTAGTTTAGTTATAGGCATGATTCAAGATAAGGTACTTAAAATGTTATATTTTCTGCACAATTACATTTTATACAGTTAGCTGTTTAATTGCTCATACCATACCATCAGCATATGGTGTAAGACAGCTGTCTAGAAATGTAGAAGAGCTGAATTGTAGATGGTTTGATAAACCTTGTAGACTGTTTTCTTTTTAACTGTTGTCTCTATTGTTAATAGTGTCCCATATCACCTTTAATAGCAGAAGTGTTGCGAGTTCATTTGATAATTCCATAAAATATTGTAAAGGACAGGGTGTGCAGAGAATCCCATCTTCTAACATATGTTGCATTGAAAATGAACCAAAAGTCAAGAATCCCATTGCCACACACATGTTCAAAATAAATAGAAGTCCTTGTCCATAAACAGACAAGGAACATAATAATGAACATTTTAAATAAAAATGTAAATATGACATTACAAAAGCAAAAGTCTGTCCTGCAAAGTGGACAGTAATATCCACGAAATTTATACCAATCTGTAACTGGTGACATAGTTTGGATCATCGGCATCTGCATACCAGCTGCATATGTCATTTCTGCCTCACCTGCTCCAACTTAGTGTCAGGGTTCCAAGTAACCGCCCCCCCCCCAAAAGAAAGAAGACTCCGAGGCTAGAAATTCCTGAAAGTTCCATTTTATTAGAGATGTCATATTGGCACCTGGGAAAACCTGAATCTGAAAGCTTCCAGGTTTTCCCTATCCAAAAGAAAGTCCAAATCCCTTCCCCTGCACCCACATGTCCATCACGTGGTCCAATCATTGCACCATCCCAACTGGAGGTGCCTCTCAATCACGTCACTCCAGATACAGGGCCGAATGTCCTTGACTCTCAGAGGAAGGAATGTTACTATGACTAAATAACTCCACCACTGTATGCAATGCCCCCATCCAGTTTCCCACAGCCCTGAATGTGGCAGCCCTGAAGAGCCAAAGAAAATGATTTTGGCCACACTAAAATAGATTTCATTAAGTTAATGAATGGTTAACCTATGTATTATTCCATCGCATTGTGATAAATGTATACTAACTTATAAATAGCATTTCATTGATTTCATGACATTAATTCATATGCATTTGGTAGTTAATCATCTTACCTGAAGGTCAGGACAGAAACATTCAGAAAAAGAATAGAAGATATTTGGGGAACATACCTTACTTTGGAATAATTGCTATAGCTAATTCAATAATCTCCTGGTTTAACCACTGGTTGGAATGTTACATGAGACAATGTGTGCAGTGAATTACATTAGTCCAAAGCCAGAACAAAGCCACACTTTTAGATGAAATAAATTAAAAAACCTGACAGTGTGTGAAAAGCCAAGAAAATAACCAGATGAAGAAAAATGCTAGGAACTCCCATCTGATTATCTGGTTTCTAGAAATTCTTTTTTTACACACACTAAGTAAACACAGCCCATATTTATAATATAATTTATCCTCTTTTCTTTCACATACATTATTTCTTTTAAGACTTTTCTTTTGTGTATTTATATATTGCATTGGCATACTAGGCTTGGGTGGTTATCAATGTAAATAAATAAAAATAAAACAATGATTAAAAAGTTAAAACTTCATCATAATAAAAAGAGCCTAACTACTCAGGTCACCATGCAGCCACCTCATTTGCTGAAAGCCCTAAGGAACAATCCCAGCTTCACCAGCTAATATTGCCATTGTAGGAAGATTTTCTTTGGGAGTAATTACTAAAAAACACAGCTTTCAAATAAGCAGTTTATATGAACACCAGACATGAAAGAAAACTTTTTAGAAGTTTCTGTAAGAAGACTGTTGTAGAGGGTAATATTGCATTAAATTATGGCTGGGATCATATCTACATACTACTAAAGCTCTCATGTCTGTTTCATTCTTTATAACCTTCAATTGGGTGAAATAGTGCATCATAGGAAAAGAGTTTTTTAATTAATGTACCTCAAATGGCTAATGTACAGAATACATACAAAATCCAGGATCTATTACTCCTTTGAGATTGAAATTCGGCAAAGGGGTGGCCACTTTAGTGCAGCTGCACTGCTGTGGTCAGCTACAATCACATGATTGGCACTTCCAATGCTGTCTGTCATCTTCCTACAAGGAACTATGGGGAAACTGGCAAAAAGTCAGAAGTTCCTTCCACTTCTACTCCCACTTTTAAAAAATCTATTTATGTATTTATTTATTTAGCATATGGCAAATACATGGACTTATCGTGGTTCAAATATTAATGTCCAGTCCACCCAGCCATTCAAGGACAGGGTGGTCAATATTGAAAAAAATCAGACATTGGGCCAGTGTAAGCTCTTGATGGACATTTGGACACAATGTGATGGATATTTTGTCGACGAGCACCACAGTCACACTGAGAGGTAGAGACAAGGCCCCACTAAACAATGAGTCCTGACAGACACCATGTTGGGTATGGATACTGTTCAGAGTTGACCAATGCTGGTGAGGAATGTCAAAACCTGGCATCTTTTGTGTAGGATCATCTATATAACTGCCTATATCTGGGCATTCAGCAGCCCATTTGCCTTTCCACTGTATGTTGATATCAAAGTTGTTAGACAGCTGTTGAGAGAGTGCTAGAAAGGGCTTCCTGGATTTAAGCCTGCCAATTGTTAGATGAGGAAGATCAAGAAGGTTTCTCACAATTTTGTTGTACTCCTTCACTAAGGCTTCCTGACTTCGTAGAGCTGGTGGCCCAATGTGGCTCAAGACAGGGTGCCAGCAAGTAGGAGTAGATTTTATGCAACCGCTTATGATCCTCATTGTATCATTTAGTCTAGCATCAATCT
>JANHFK010001622.1:115620-127198 GCA_036250565.1 Sibynophis collaris
GACGTGTACACCGCCCTGGGTCCCAACAGGGAGAAGGGCGGTATAGAAATAAAATTTATTATTATTATTATTATTATAATTAAGTATAAAGTTAAAATTAAGGCATTACAAGTTAAAGAAGTGGGGGGATCAGTCTCAAGACACCAACCATCCCCAGAGTTGCATATCATTCTTAGATCTTCATGCCAATTGGCTGAGCCAGGTCTTGACACTCTTCTAGGAGATCTGAAGTGTGGAGGTCAACCTCACCTCTGGAGGTAAGATTTTCCAAAGACAGGGATAACAGCAGACAAGGCTCTGCTCCTAGATCGCACCAATTGAAATTCTTTAACTAACAGGATCCACAACATCCTGTCTGACTGGGTGGGATATGTCAATATAGTTAGGGAAAAACAATTCCTCAGGTAATCTCAGGTATATTTCTTAGATACAGCTGATGTGCATGCATGCATGCATGCGGGTTTATCAGTGAGAAAAAGATATATGTAATGAACAAATTGTTTAGTTTAGTAAGCAAGGTTTGAGAAAGATTATCTTATTGTTTTTTTCTCTTACATTTTGAATTTCCAACATAGAAATGATAATTGTGTGAGAGTAAGTATCGCTTTGGAAGTTGGTATGTTTATTGTTGCTTTTATTGCTGCCATTGGCAAAGTAATTAGTTGTGGCAGATATACCCAACATCTGAAAATGAAGCATTAAGGTAATTATAAAGTCTTTAAAAATATATTTGTTTTTATGTAGGAGTAATTATTGTATGTGTTTATTTTTTTCATTTTTCTTTGAATATAAGGAGGCATAATTTTAACAGGCAACTCCTGAAGAACGTATAGTAAAGAAACCAATAAGAAAATTCAGAATTGTGCAATCATTATTTCTAGAATGATTTCTTACTATGCCTTGCATATCTTAGTAAGTAACTTAGAATGTCCCCCACTCTAACTCTCTTCCGGAAGTCGCTGAAGACCTGGTTCTGCTAGTGGGCTTGAAGAACACAGAGCAGGATGGAGCCCATTAAATGGTTCATATGATGTGTTGTTGCCGGGATGGGGGATGGGAGTTATTTTATTTTATTATATGTGATTCTCTTTTTTATTAGCTTTTTTGTTTTTGTACGATGTTTTTATATTCTTGTAAGCCACCTTGAGTTGCCATGTGTGAATAGGCAGCAATATAAATCTCCTAAATAAATAAACTCCCATAGTTAGTGTTGTGACATCATTCTAAAATTTCAGAGCTAAGAATTTAAATGCTGAACCCTATTCAAAGCAAATTAGTGAAATAGATCTGTTATTTTGCAACACCATTTTGGTAATTAGAAATAAGAGGATTCATGAAAGCATGAAGAATTAATACACTGTAATGGATCATCTTGTAACACCAAGCTTTCTTGCAGAGCTTCAACAGCTGTTCAGTCCGGATTCAAGGAGTATTCCAGGTAGAACATTTCTATGCCTTGAAGGAATTAGGTTGTAGGCTATGTTGGTCTATGAGTGTAAATGTTATGATGTGGGTGCAAGTTGCCTAAAGAATGTAGTGCTTAATAACTTCATCTGAGAACATGAATTAGCAGTTGAATTATTTGAGTAGGCTTTAAATTCTCTGCTGTGCTTTTTCCTATCTGAAAAGATTATGATGTGCTCTCTTTTAAAGAGTTATTTACATGCCCAAACTACTTTGCAATGATAAATTTTATAATCCAACGCAACAGCATGAGACAGATGTATTCTTGGCTATCAACCCAATTTTTACTACTAGAGCAGGTAGTATGCTTTTCAGAGACTATCACCCATCAATATCAATTAGCTTTCCCAAAAGTGTAGCCACAATGACTTTAGGCCAATTCTAGAACTCATAAAATTCAAGAAAAGATTCTGTAATAAAAAACTTAAAATAATTCATCTTCATTGAAGGCACACTCTGAGAAAATTACATTTGTCATGAATTGTCTTGTAGGATAATCTTGTTGACATTTGTATGTCCTTTAAAGGTTATGTAATTTTAAACTATTCCACAGTGCTTCCTCTAATCAGCCTAAGCGTAGTAACAGTTATTTATAGGGAAGTTTAATTTGCCTGATGGACTGATTCTGTTTTCACTGTCCCTGATTCTACATGCTGATGACTGAAACAACACCTTTGAAATCAACAGCATTATGATTGATTATTGCTGAGAAAACTTTGCCTTGAATTAAAGATTGCAGTCCATTGCAGGACTGGGATGCTTTCCAGCCAATCACTTGCTTGTGAGATTGGCAGCTATATAAATTAGATAAATAAGTACCAAATCCCAGTTTAAATAGTGGAAAATGTAGACACGATTAAACTAGTATACGTTGAAAAAGGTTACAGTATTTTATTAAATGCTATTACATATGAGTTGCCAACAGTGCATAAACCCATAATCCTAACAAAACTGATAGGCATTATCATAATGCACCATTTCTTCGTTCCCATCTTACAAAAGGAAATTGGGGTTTGCTCCTTAAATTTTTCACTTGCAATCATTTGCAATCCAACAGCATCATTTCTCTATTTATTGAAGACAGTAGAAATTCTTCTGCTCTAGTACCATGTTTGATAAGCATTACAATGGAATTTGTAGATATTTGGAAGCAACAAGCTATCATTAGGGTTTTACATTTTTAGTTTAGAATATACTTGAAATGATTATTTTTATTGGCACAGCTATTGTTGACAAATGTATATAAGCTACCAGCTGTGCCTTTCTTTAATGAAACTCAAGATTGTTGTATCCTGTCTTTTTCTATAAAGTGAAATTATCTTATAAAAAGGAAGCAGAAATATATTTCTGCTGTATGTATTATATACTTCAGTTGTGGTAAATAATTTGCTTTACAAAAATCAGTGAAACTGTTTAAGCTCTCTGATATAAAAGCACTCACTATGTTTTAACATCTGCATCATTTTATGAAGCTAGTTTTCTGTTATTTCCTACCAATTTCTTTTGAATTTTCTTTATTTTATTATTATTATTATGCTAGAGTCTACCATCTGCCATTAAAAACCCACCTGTTTGTGTTGATTTTTTGATTTTTTAAAAATGCACATTTTAAACCAATCATTTCATTAAAGCCAGATGTAATATCTGTAGGCTGCTCCCTCTTCCATACAGTTAATGCCAGGAATAGTTGACTTCGTTTTGAACTGTGCTACCTTAATAAAAAATATAGTACGTATCATTTTTTTCATCTTTTATGTTCATTCTTCATGTTGAGGTTTCATTTCCCCTAAAAACTGGGATTTATTGCACTGAAACAGTTCACCGTCCCTGTTTTCTAAAATATGAACTTTGTTTCCAGTATATGCCTTATGGAGGATGCTGTGAAGATTAATTGGTGAATTAGTTAATCAGAAAAGCATCTGGGATGCCCAAGATTTTATACTGATCTCACACTTGGTTTTCATAGTATTTTCTAAAACATATGGCATAAGGAATGTTCCTCCAAGGGATTACTAAGCCATGGCTCCCCACATTGTATTGATTATAGCATTCCTCAGAAGGAAGAGAAACATAAAATCTATATAATTCTGTAAAACTGAGATAGACAAATCTAGAAAGTTAAGACTTTATTGTGAGCATTCTCACAAGATGGCTGTTTTCAGGGAACTTGACTCTTCACAAAATGGCTATTAGGTTAGGCTAATCAATCACAAAAGAACATTGTTGCATTTATATTATCCAACTTAGCTATTGCTGGATTTCTTCTAACATCCCTAAAATTGTGTTATTCTGCAGAAGAAAAAAAGATCTATAAGCCACCTAGTTCTTTGCTGCAAAAATGGGACAAATGGACATCTACATGTATTCCATGTTCCCAATGCACAGGGTAGTCTAAAATATTTCTACATCCATTGCACTAAGGGCTAATTTTAGATGATATCTAGAATTAGAAGAAAAAAGTTTCTAAATGTATTTATATTTTAAAACCTATAACATATACCCAAAGGATATTACAATCTACTAGAACATGTCTCATTATGCATGGCGAACTATCTAAATAGTTGAAACTTCCAATATTAACCTTATAAACTGGAAGAAAATCATACAGCTATGAATGAGGTGCTTTGATTATAGGACTTATTTGGTAAAAGCTCAACATGAGAACATTGGGAAATAAATGGTTTTTAAAAACCTAATAAATTTCTAGAGTTCTAACAGTGATTGTCTAGCCTATTAACATTTTCTTTTTCAATTTATCTTCATTTACTTTAAATGGACAAGAGAGCAAATTGTCATTCCCTCCCTCCTCTTTTTCCCTTTAAGGTTTTCTCTCTCTGTTTTTTTTAAAGGAGTCTCTGAACACCAATTAATGTGTCTAATTTGCATGAGAAAGTGCAGAAGATGCTTTTCCCCCTCATAATTAGCTATATTTTGCAGTTCATTAAAATTCTGCAGCCTTCCACACAATGGATCTCTCTATTCACTTAGAGTGAAAATAAGTCTCATTACAAAAAGGGGCATACATAGAACATGAGAAGGCTATGGGTAGGATAAATTAAGGTTTTGTATATGAATATTTCATATTGATGAAGATATATGATTTGAAATAATTTTATGCTTAATGTTTCTTGCTGATGAAATTGAGACAGTTTAGTATAGTACATTTGTATGATTCTTGTTATAAACTAATTTCCCAGGATTTGATATTTTTTATGAAATCCTTTTGTTAACCTCCAATGAAGAACCCGAAACTCCAATGTTGCAAGCAGTTTCTGAATTTGTTGTGGCTTTGTTTTTACTTCTAAACTCTTTGTGATGATAATGGTCAAAAATTGGTAGACTGTTTCTTGCCATATTTTGATGATTTGATGGGAGATTCATAATAGCAATAGCATTTAGACTTATATACCACTTTACAGTGCTTTACAGACCTCTCTAAGTGGTTTACAGAGTCAGCATCTTGCCCACAACATTCTGGGTCCTCATTTTACCCACCTCAAAAGGATGGAAAGCTAAGTTAACCTTGAGCTTGGTGAGATTTGAACTGCCAAATTGCAGGCAGCTGGCAGTCAGCAGAAGCCGGCAGTACTGCACTCTATACACTGCACCACCATGTCTAATCATAAAATAAGTTCAACACAATTCCTAAAAAAGAAAAAAAAATCAAATGCCACAGGAAAAATCCAAATGCATGACAGTCCTTCCTTCTCTTCTTTTTATCTATTGCAGTCTGTAGTCCTCAACCTGCCAAAAAATTATAGATGTGGCCCAATCTCCCAAAAGTTACCCACCACACTTGTTCTAATTGGTACCCACCATATACTTTTGATACTCCTGTTATCTTCATCTAGCCACATGTTGGCTGGGAATTCTAGGAATTAAAATATGCAAGATCTGGGAATCTGTTGTAGAATAAATGCTGTGTTAAAATATAGATGGTCTCATTTATCAAGAAATAATTGCAAAATCTTTTGTGAAGTAGAATCTTGTTCTTCTTCATGGTTGTACATTAGTTGGCAGATTCCTTTTACTTGGAAAAATATATATACACAGCTTGAAAATCATCTACTATACATTCATTTTCTTCATCCATTTATTTACAAGATCTTTTTTAAAGATATTTTTACTATGAAGAATTTTTCCAGGTTTCATTTTTGTCCAACAAAAATGCTTCCCTTTTACATTAACAATAATTTAAAAAGCAAGAGTGCTTTTGAGTTGATGAAGTATATGTTTTTTTCCAAACTTTGAGCTACTACTCTGTTACTATAGTTATGTCATCACACATAACATATTTTCCCTTTTTAATAACTTTATTAAATATTTCAATTACAACAATAAAAATAACACAAACAAAAATATAAAAAGAAAAGATACAGGAAGGAAAAAATAGACAAAAGTAAAATGAGAAATAGAAAAGAATTTTCTTCCCATGGGAAGGTTTCTTAATAATTAATACCAAAATCTTAAATATATCTGCACCCTTAGTCCATTTGTAAGTTTTTAAGATCTAATTACTTTTTACTGTTTATTCTGAAAAAAATCCATTTTTATGTTCTTATAGTTAAATCTTCTTTCATTACAAATTGAAGGAAACTCAGTGATGTAAAACGTATCAATCCAATAGTTCCTAATAACCAAAAGGCAGTTAAAAAGCAATTTCCAAAAGTGATTAGAAAAGGGGATAGTATCCTTTCTACTTTAGTGTCCTTTCTAACCAAATTTGGACAAGATGGGTATTCCCTTATTTCCCAGAGCTCTAAACCCGCCAGAGACAGCTTTCTTGCAACCTCCTTGTGAGGAGCAGATGTCTGGAGTCTTGTGGGTGATCTCAAGTGCTCTCTTTGTCTGCAGAGGAATTATTGAAGAGCCAGTCTATTCACTAGCTCTTCATTCCATCATGGTTGTCAGCTCTGCTTTTTGCAGCACTGCCATTTTTAGTCTGCCATTTTTTTTCTGGAAATCCATATAACAGGTTTATCTTGTGCCTCAGTAATGTATTAACCCCATGCCCGATTAAACACCACATTACCACAAAAATTATTGGGGAGGGGTATGTATCTGCCTACTTCATTATATACATATATATTTTAAATAGCCTTAATTTTTAAAAAGGTTTGAAGTGCAATAATTGATCTTGTTTTTGGTATATGACCAAGCCAATATCTCTGCTTAATTTTTTCTTTCCCATACCTTGGCTAACTTGTACAATGGTGTTGTTTAATTTGAGCTTTGTAATTTGTTTGGCTGACATAAATTAATCAAATAACTCACAGTCAACTGCACATTAATTTCCTTGGAAAAATTTCAAGTACAATATTATAGGAACAGCAATAGACTTCAGATAAACTAAGGGTATGATCTTATAACAATTTTGTATACATGACTGTGCATTACTTATTCCACATCCCCAGGGAATAACTATTGGGACTTTCCAGAATGCTTTTAAATTAAAGATTTAAATTAATTGCATTTAAATAAATGGGAACATGAAGATTTTTAAATAGATGCCAATATTGTTTTTTATTTTAAACCACAGTTACCTAATTTGTATAAATGTTTATTTTTAATACCTACCCAACACACAACAATATTTGATTTTAAAAAACAATATGACACGTCAAGAAAAGATATATTCAATTATCTGATAAAATCGTCCTGAGATTCCATGAAATAATATAGTGCTTATTCATATCCATCAGGGCTAGGTAGCTTAGCTGTATAAAAATTGTCAGCCCTCACATATGCCTATCTACAAACAACAGTTGTAAAATTACAATCTGGTCTCAAGCTGCTGTGTTGAATGTTAATCAGAGTTTCTACAACAGAGAACAGAACTGTGCAATGATCTGTCAAATCATTGAAGGGCAAATGTGATTCAAAGCATGCATAAGGTTTTTTCATGGAATTATTTGCCAGTTGCAGGGCGGAGCAGTTGCTGAAGCTTAGGAAAACGTATCCAGAAATAAGAATTTCATCTCCGAAGATTTCATTTGTGTATATTTGATTCACAATAGCCAGAGGAAGGGCTTTGGTGTCATCCCCAGTGCATTCTGGAGAAGCTGAGTGTCATTGGGTACCATCAACATTCAAATTGGCAGAAAATGTCTTCCAGAAGCTTTATGAAAATATTAAATAGAATAGAGAAAGGATATATGGAGATTGGGTTGCTACTTTGATATGTTTCTTTCTGTTGGGAAAGGGAATGTTTTACCCTGTACTGGATTATGACACTTAACTACTGTATATGGACTTTTATTTTTCTATACCTCTCAGAAGTTTGTGATATGTAATATAAAATATTGCAAACCAACCAACCAACCACCAGCCAGCTTATTGGCAATGTGGCAGGGTTTTGGAGTCAACTTTAGTTTCTGATTTGAATCCTAAGAATTACTGGAGGTTTTTTTTAAGCACTGCTTTAACCAAAACAATTATCAGAGAAGGCAGTGAGATGGTACAAACATTTTCAGTTGTTGACATTCTGCACAAATAAAAATATGGCACATATAGTAGTTAAAAGATGGTTCAACAGGATCTGAAATAGCAGTTTTTGGATCTAAATTGTTAATTATTCATAGTATTCTCAAGCAACATATTTATTAGGAGCATACCAAAGTTATGTCTGCATGGCATATTGAACAGAAACTGACAACCACATGTAATTTGGTGTTTTCTACAGATCCAACTCATGTGATTAGCGAAGTTAGTGTTTGTTGTAAACACAGAGATCATTGGTCTAATTGAGTAAACATGATTTTCTGAACATAAATTTAGTGAAGCATCTCTGGAGTTAGAACATTGAGAACTATTGCCTAAGGCAATCAAAACCAAAGACTTTTATTGGCCTTTTTTATATTTGATTACTGTTGATAAAACTGTATTAATAATACAGTCTCTTGTTTATAGTGTATAACCACAATATATAGTTTGGATAAAGAGTAAAATCTGTTTAACAGATTAACATTTTTACTTATTTGATTTAATATGAACATTAATAGATTTATTTACATCTATTGCATTGAGCTCTTTGAATTTAAATCTCATCTCTGCATCCTTTGTAACCACAGAATTTGAATTTGCCATATTTCCTTGACAGAGTAGAAATACAGATATCGAACGGTAATATTAAGCTGTTATTGGTATTGTTGCCTTGATAAGGAAAAAGCTAAAAATGTTGAATAGTTTTTGCCAAATCAGAGCTGGTTTGTGCATCCTAGACTTTGGATTCCTGGTCTACTTTCTACTTTAGTACTATCATTCTGTGACAAATCGAACCAGTAGCATTCCCTTGGGTCTAATTATTACAAATGTAGTGTCCCTGTTACTGACCGAGGCATCATTGTTGTCTTAATATAAATGGCAGTCTTTAAGATACAGAAGAATTTCATTGTATTATCCTTCTGATACAGTGTTTCTCAATCTTGGCATCTTTAAGATGTGTGGACTTCAATTCTCAGAATTTCCCAGCCAGTTCTGGAACTTGAAATCACACAACTTAAAGTTGCCAGGGTTGAGAAACATTGACCTAATGGGGAAAAAAACCACCTCTATTTCAAAATCGGGAAAAGAGAAAAGTGCTTCACTTCTTGCAGGCAATAGTCCATAGAAATATTTTTTTTGAAATCAAATAATTTTCAGAACAAACAAACTTCTATTATCTACAGATGGACTTTGTGGTCGGATTGGCAACCTCATCCCACTGCCCTATTTTCTCTCTGAATACTATTAGCTGAACCTCTTCTCTCCCTATTAAATGGTGTGAATTTAAAAATGTGTTGTTATTGAGTTAATACATATTTTCAAATAGCTTGTCATAATTAATTCTTGATGTCAGATATGCCATTCTTTTCTTCTGCAGAATGAAAAATTCTTTCTTTAGTAGTTTCAAGCTGACATTCCCCAATTGAGCAACTATAGGAAAAGCTGAAAAACAGGAAGACTATAATTTTATAAACAAATGCACACATTTATGAAGTATTGAAATAGAAAATTTTAAGAATCACATGCAGAATATAATGCTGATAAGCGGAACACATCTATTCCACCCCATCAAGGGGTTGTTGGGGGTGAAGTGAGGGCTTCACAGGTGATGAGATTACTACTTCTGCACTTCCATTCTCACCCACAACAGTTTCCAAAGCAATGAAGTTTCAGAAAACCATTTGTCTAAATAAGCACTCTAAGCTTCTTGATTATCAGTGAAAAGACCCAGTTTGCTGTTCACAGAAAGCCAATTAGAAAGTAAAAACAGATCTGTTGTAAAGCTTTGAGATGTAGTAGCTTTAGACGGAAAATAAATTAGTTTCCAACATTTTTGTAACCCCATTTTTTATTTTTCAATAAATCTTTCTAAAAAAAAACCCTGAAAATTGTGCCTATGATGTGACATAACTTCACCTTGCTTAACATTTTACCTACTTGTAACTCATGCTATCAACAAGTATGCTGCATTTTCAATCTAATTAGTCTTTTGCTTGTTCCCTTTCCTTTTAGCAAACCTAAAACAGTTTACAGTGCCTAAACATATGGTAAAATATGTCATATGCAGTGGTATCATGAAAAATGATACATATAATTGTTGACTAATGATATAAGTGGCATTTCACTGAATTTCAGAGTTTGACATTTTTACTCTGCTATACAATCAGAAATATCAGAAGGAGCCCAGAAAGCATTGATAGGAATATGTTTTGGAATAATTGCTGTAACTAATTCCATAACCCTCAGTATTGTCTACCAATAGTTAATTGAACCAAAACGTGACATGTAAACATTAGCTCAAACTAGAACAGTGTCAAATTGATGAAAGACTATTCTTTAAAGAAGCAGATTGTTAGTCTAGATTTAAGATACACTTCATGTACAGCCTGTTCTGAAAGATGCCTTTCACTCCTTAACTTATTAAATATTTTTACATTCCATGAAGCAGAATGGAAAATCCTGACAAACTATTATTTTGTTCTTACTGTTTTTACCACCTGTTCATAAAATATACCAGAAAAACCATAACTTAAATAGTTAAAACATAGTATTCAATAGCTATGGTAGAAAATACTTTAAATATTTAATATTAACAGCTGGTGAAATATTTAGTACTAAAACATGTTTAATATTTAGATACCCTCAGCAACTTGCTAAGCGTCTTCACATGAGAGCTGTGGGCATCAACTCAAAACCATTTATGAGCAGCGGAGGGCTGCATACATGCCGCTGTCTGCAACACTTTTTGTGTGAATAATTGCCAAAAAAATGATCTACTACAAGAATCCATCAAACTTGTGCTTACCAGATATGTTGAGAATCCTAGCAAGCATTAGAGTATTTATTGATCTATAAGCGTAGAGGGTAGGATCATAAACTTGGAGATGCTGAAGAGAAAGCAGTGTGCATTAAATCTTCAACATTGTCAAAGTTGTTTAATTAAATATGAAAATCTACCTGTAGTTGATCCAGGGTGGATTGTAATATACACAGACTGTTAACTTCATGTCATCACATTGTGTAGCCTAAAGCAAATATAATTATCACTGAAAATGCCAAGATATTTCTTGCCTGTTAAAGCCTGAGGATGGTTTTCCTGGATATATTGGAAAAGCATGGCTGAGTTGCCAGGTTTTGGTTTTTATTGTTCTGAGCTGCCCCGAGTTGTGTTTTAAAATGGGAGTCATTTAAGTTGTTTAAACAAGCAAAGAAATAGTTTGCTTATGACAGCAGAAAATAATTAGTTGTATGGCTATATGAATTGGCTTTTCTGATCCCATCCCATTTGTGTCAGAAGCACCTTTGAAGGCAGTTCTGGGTTGAAGGGATTAACCAGTGGCATTATCTTTGTCCCGGAGGACACCTGTGGGGGCTCCATTCATATTCCCATCAAGGAGCTGGAGCAAATGATGGGAGCTCACCCTGCTACGTAGCAGCAGTCTCAAAAAATGACTTGCTAACCTCCAGTCCAGCGTTCAATCCATGTGAGCCAGCATGCTCCTGGTTTTTCTGATTGTTTAACTGTCAGCATTCCAGGACAACCCAACTCCAATTAAAAACTCCGAGACAGGCATTTTCTCAAAGTTCCCATTTATTAGAGTAGGTATACTGGCACATCTGGGAAAACCCG
>JANHFK010001622.1:127298-148803 GCA_036250565.1 Sibynophis collaris
CTCCAATTAAAAACTCCAAGACAAGCATCTTCTCAAAGTTCCATTTATTAGAGTAGGTATACTGGCACATCTGGGAAAACCCGAATCTGAGAGTTCTGTGTTTTCCCTCAGTAAATCAAAACCCCAAATCAAGCCCCAGCACTCATCAGTCCATCACATGGCCCAATCACCATCCGTCCCAACTTGAGCCACCACTTCTACCACTCCCCCTCTAGATACTGGAACACCATGACCTTGACAGAAAAGAAGAATGCTATTATGTCTAATTACATTCCCTTTACTAAATCCCCTCTCCTATTTTCCAAAGCGCAAGAAGGTGGCAGTGTGGAAGCTACCTATGTTTGGCTTCCAGAGCTGACATTAGCTATGTCTCTTATCTAATACTATGGTTATTTAGGGAAGGATAAAGGTTATTTTACCCTTGTTAATTCTTGTTATATTAAGAACATTATTTTTAATACCAACTGATTATTTTACCATTTTGTGTGAGAAATAAAGGCTCTGTGATGACCTGGAGCATGGCACTAAGGCAACACAACCAGAGAACCAGTATGAATCCCTTTATTGGCACTAACTCTGCCCCAATGTCCCTTTTATGGCATGGAGAAAAGCTCTCCCACAAACCTGAAGACACTCCAGTCCCAATGCTGTAAACAGAATGACTGCAATTAATCACTCCAGCAGGGCAAGATAAGGAGTTCCAGATGGGAAAAATCATCTCACCAAGACAAGCTAGGCACACAGCAGCATGGCAGTAATTCACACAGTCAGGAGGAATGCAGGCCATAACTCTCAGCACCAGATTAATTCAGTGTTTGTTCCTGACAAAAAAACCCTCCCAATTGCCTCTCCTTTAAACTCCATCCCCAGGTGTGCCTTAGGAAGGTAATGGGCTCTTTTCTTCCTCATAAGCCACGCAACCCACATTGCTCTCTTCTGTGTTCTGCTCTGCATGCCCTAGGATGAGGAGGGGGTAGGTTTTGATCTTCATCAGAACCCTCTCTCCTTTGTCCTTCGCTAGTTTTCTCCACAGCCAAAGGAGCCACTCCCTCACTCTCTGTCAGCTGTTCGTCTTCCATCTCAGAGTCAGACTCGAATGGGGGCATGACATGCTCTTTTAATATCACATTTTGTAGAGCACAAAAATTGTCACAGATTCATTAACCTAATTTAAATGCTGTGATAGATATATACATATTTCTTAGGAACTGATGAACTGATGGATTTCAGGCTTGGTAGAAAATCAAAGGCAAGCAATTATTTTAAGTCAGCACATTTCAGGCCCTGGCAGCTGTTCAAATGCTGTTCAGCCTTACCCCAATACAAAATGCTGCCATGAGCAACGTCTTAGAGGAAACATAGAGTCTTTCCCCAGGGGGGAAGGGCAAGGCTAAATATGAATTACAGTACAAATTGTCAATTTTCAAATATTAATCAATGGGAAAATTGCAAAGTATTGAGGATTTTTAATGACATTCAAACAATTACTTAACTCATATAGTAGTAGTTACCAGTGATACTAGTGGGATTCTTTTCCATAAAATAACATGCATTTGTAAAAAACAAGTCTTGCTTAACTAATATAATCTCATTTTTAATTGAATATTTCCTTAGAAGATTATGGGCCTGATGTAAAGGTAATATATCACGATTTCAAGAGTGTATTGGACAAGGTACCTTACGATAGTCTGATTAGCAAACTACTTAAGTGTGCAATGGATGGTACAATTATTTATGTGGAAAATAAATGAGTTGATAATCATATTTAAAGAGTTCACTTTAATCACTCTTCATCAGATATAAGTGGGGTGCTACAGAGTTTAGTGTCAACATTTTTAGAAATAAGTTGGATAGAGAATTGGAAGGAAAGGTTATCAAAATGCACATAGCACAAAATAGGTGGGATAGCTAATATTGCAAAAGTCACAAATAATATTCAAAACAGTAATAGAGAAATAAATAAATAAACAAAAATAAATCAAAGAAGTATAAATGAAATGTGTAGATATAGAATGGCTAATTCCTGGCTTGATTACATGTGAAAAAGTTATGATAGAGTAGTTAATTAAAAACTAAATATAAGTCATTTGATGCAATTGTAAAAAACAAATGCAAGCCCATACTGTAGCTCCTAAATAAATCAAATAAATTTCAGTAGTATTTCTATCTCACTCTGCACTGTTCAAGGCCAAACTACCCATTTTAGTATTTTGTTCATTTTTAGGTCCAGCACCTTAAAAAGACATTGGGAAAGGTTTGGAAAGGGCACAAAGATAATAAAGGGATTAGATATGTAGTCCTGTGAATAGAGACTGAAGGTGCTGACTAAGTTTAGCCTTCAGAAATGTTGGAGCTAAGTAGAATAATATTCTTCAAAGATCTGAAAGCGTATCACACAGAAAGTCAAGGCCTCTTTTCCAAAATACAAAATGATGGATTTAAGTTACAGGAAGATGAATTTCAATTGACTGCTACAAAAAAAAAAAAAAAACCTTACCAAAAGCAGATTGATAGCTTGTAGTCAAAGTAGTTTAATAGTTATTTTAGGAAATTGTCCTGCATCTTCTATAACAAGCCAATTTCTTTCGATTCTGCCAAATTTTTGATTCCTAGTGTTGATATCAATATATTGGTCTTCTGGAGGAGGAGATGTCAAAATGTTACTTGATGTTTATGAAAACGAAGCATATGTTTTGATAAATATTGGGCATTCTTTTTTTCTATAGAAATTCCACTGAGATGTAATTTTCAAACCAATTCTATAAACAATGGCAGGATATCAAGAATTAAGAATAAACTCTATAATTTAAAAAATTGTTGGAAATGCATGAATCTATTTATTTTGTTCTTTGGGGGAAGGGGTGAATCTTGGAGTCTTGATGTTTGAGGAAAAATCAAAACCAAATTCAAAAATAAATATGTTAATCTAAATCAGCCTTAGGTTAGACATTGTATATTAATTACTTTATCCCCCACCCCAAATCAAAGCTAATTTTATAAATCTCCCATGCAGATCAAAACTATGTTCTGCATATCAATTTTGAACCATGTCTGCCCAGAGCACAAGATAATCCTCTATCTCTGCTGCTGAGAAAGTTGATTTTGTAAGTCTTTGATGAAGTGAAACCATGTTTAAGGTTATTTGAAAGTCAGACAAGAGTTTAAAAAGAAGAGATAGAAAAAAAGTAATCCTGACATGAGCATGGAAGTAATGCTATAACCTCTCAGGTGATAATGGTCTCGAGGGATATGGGCAGGTACAGATTGCCTGAGGAATGGCTTAGATTGAAATGGAGCAGCTGATGTCCATATCAGCACACTTGATCATTTATCTAAACTGTATTGACCTCTCTCTCTCTCTCTCTCTCTCTGGCTTGAAAAGGGGAAAAAAGCCACAAATAAGCTAAGTGAACTATTATATAGCCCTTTTCTTTTCTGAATTGAAATAAAAAGTTCAGTAGGAACTATCCACTGAGCACGAGGAAACATTTAATCATAACAATTTCAGTGTCTACCAGAAAATCATTACCACTGGTCCAAATCAAATAAAGCAAATAAAACATTCTTCGGGGTAACAAAAATTATGTCTGCTGCATTCTTGACCAGTTGAATTTTCCAGATAATCTTCAAGGGCAGCCCAATGTAGAGGGCATTTCAGTAATCCAAACATTTTCCCCTAATGAATTGATGATTATAAAACAATTTCTTACATGAAAATTCCTACTAATAAGAAAGTACCTGGCACCATTCAAAAGCATGCAAATGCAAGTACATTAATAGGTACCACTCAGTGGTGAAATCCAAATTTTTTACTACCGGTTCTGTCGGTGTGGCTTGGTGGGCGTGGTGTGGCTTGGTGGGTGTGACAGGGAAAGGATACTGCACAATCCCCATTCCTACCCCACTCTGGGACCAGCCAGAAGTGTTATTTGCCAGTTCTCCAATCTGCTCAAAATTTCCACTACCAGTTCTCCAGAACCTGCTGGATTTCACCCCTGGTACCACTTCAATGGGATTCTAATAGCAAATCATGTGTCTTTGGCATATAGCCATGCTGGCCACATGACCATGGAAATTGTCTTCAGACAACACTGGCTCCCTCAGCCAAAAAACAGCGATAAACCCCATGACCTAGAGTTGGATATGACTTACAGGAAAATCTTTACCTTTTTATACAGCCACTGGAAGATCCCATTTGCAGAAGGAAACAAAGAAGTAGCTGCCTCAATCAATAATTTGTTCATAGTTTGGGCAGAATTTATTTATCTTGTTTTTCTTTGTTGCCATATTTTTGTGTGAAATTCTGATGTGAAATTCTGCTTTCATGCTGGTAATGTGTGATTATCAAAGAATGTTCTGGCACATGATTATAAGCATGACCCTGGTAACACCTCATCATTTAACTGCTGGAGTTTAAAACTATATAATTACTTGCTGAAAAATGTTTGGAATACTTTACTGAACATTATTATATGTGTTCTGAAGCTTCAGACCTCTTCACTGATCAAAGATTTAAAATGTCATAAGAGAAGCTGAAGTTTGCACTGAACAACTGCTCAAATGTCAAAAGTTAACAAGATTCTTCTAATGAAGCAAGATAATTTATTTGTAAGTAGTACGTTGACTTTTATTACAGATACACCATTTTGCCCATCTCTCTTACAAAAAAACTTATAATGGTTGCCTGAATTTTAATACAGTATAGAAAGCTAAAATTAGAAATTAGAATCAAGAATTAATCCCTGCAATAAGATTGCTAACTGGTGAGGACTGCACAATAACACTTTAGGAAGAGAGAATGGAAAATGCTTTGTGCACCCATGGCTTCCATACCATCATTCTGGACTGGGGTGATCAGATCAAATAAACACAGTGTTATATAGTGGTTCTTCTTTCTCTGGGCAAAAGCCAGCCTGGGTTGGTAGGGGATTGAGAAATTAAATACAAGCCCCCTGTTTTGTGGGTTGTCTCAGGATTCCATTGTCTCCCACTCTTATTTAACATCTCCAATCTCCATGCACTGCTGGGTGAGGTCATCTGTCATCACAGACTACAGTATCTCAGCATGCTGATGATATCCAGTTATACGTAGCTGCCCTGGGCCAATCAGGTTATGGCATCAAGATTCTTTGCTGGTGCCTGGAGGCTCTGAGGCTTTGAATGGAGGATGGATGGCTCAACCCTAGAAAAACTGAGTATCTTAAAATCCCCCAGTTCTGGACATTTTTTATCTTTAACCCTGAATGGGAGGGGCACTTTTCCAGTGAAAATTGAAGCACAATTTGGGAATTCTCATAGACTTAGGACTTATACTCAAGAGAATGTGGCATCCTGTGTGGAATGTGGAAAGGTTAGGAGGACCTTTCATCATGAATTCATGTTAATTCATGGACTGGGATGCCTTGGTAATGTTAACTCAGTCAATCTTGTAAGAATTATTTTAATGATCTGTAATTAAAAGAGCTGCCCTTGAAGACTATTTGGAAGCTGCATCTGGTTTATAATGTAGTGGCATGCACACGTTTTAATATTTCTAATTATCCCCATTGAACACCACTGTTCTGCAAACTACGCTGCCTCCAGTGGGCATCTGGGTATGATTCAGGATGCTGGTTATCAGCTATAAAGCCCTACATGGCATTCGGGGGAAATATTTTTATTGTTTTTGTTTATCCTTCCAAATCTAGTAGGAAGAAAATGTTTTATGTTCCCTTGCATTAAACAATATCATTTTTGGTACCCCAGACATGTGCCTTCTCTGTGACAGCATCTGCCCTATGGAATAGCATCTGTCCACAGATCCAGATATTTTTGGCCATTAGAAATCAGGCTGCTCTTAAGGCATTGAGGCCAAATGGTTAGGAAGCTCTATTTATTAACATTTTCTTTTATCAGTTGAGTTGTGTTTGTGATTTTTGAGCATTATGGTTGATGTTAAATTGTTTTTAACTACTATTACTTTTGTGAGATTGGTCTCAATATGACTTAAAACATCAAGTTTAATATGAAATTTCAGTGAATACAACTATATATTTATTTCATAATGAAGAGAAAATACAAGTTATATATTTTATTAATAATATGATCTGTATTAGAAAAACAGAAATTGATAAAGAATAGTTATTATATTACAGTGGAGTCCTTAATCTATTTGAGCTTTGTTGTTTGCAGATGTTTCATTATCCAATGAAGTAACATAATCTGTGCTGTGTGGGGGATTTGCTGTTTATATATAGTAGTTTGTCCTGTCAATGTTGGCATTGTATGATATGTTATAGTAAAACACACACACACACACACACACACACAAATCCCAGTATTTGCCACCTCAGCTACCTGTTGATGGTACATACCATGTAGGGCCTTGTCTTGCCATAGCACTTCTTCTGCTTGATCTTCCTCCCATGTCTGCTGCTCTCCCAGGCATTCACTAAACAGTTCATCTTTGGGTGCCATTTGGCTGATGTATTCCTGGATGTTCTGAATTTTGTCTGAGACAGTGGCTTTGACACCAGATTCCAGCTTTCTGTTTTTCAGCTGGTGTACAATCTCTGGGTATTGGACTTGGGGTAGAAACCTACATACATTGTGAGGAGCTTTTGGGTCTTCACATCAGCAGCTTCCATGTTCACTGTTTTGCCGGCTTACTATACTGGTGGGGTAACTGATGACTGCCAAGGCATACATGTTGATAGCATGGATATGGTTCTTCCCACTGAATTTCTCTTCAGGACATGTCTGATCCTTCGGTGGTATTTGGATGTTTCTGTCTTTTTTGCCTCCTTGTCATGGTTCTTTGTGGGTTACCAAGATAATTGTAACTAGTCTACATGTCTGCTTTGTGGCCCTTTGGTAGTTTCCACTCCATCAGTTTTAACTACTTTCCCTCTCTTGACTACTATCCAGCCATACTTCTCCAGTATGACTGACATACCAATGTTGTCACTGTAAATCTGTGTCTTGCATTAGCATACAACTTCATGTTATCTGTGTAGAGGAGGTGGCTAATGGTAGTTCCACTCTTGAACTTTTACCCATATCCAATAGTTGTGTTTATCTGGCTGGAGAAACTATTAGATAGAATGCCAAAGATTTTAAAAAACATATATTAGGGGACAGAATGTTTCAAGTTGTATACTAAGACTGAACAAAATATTGAGTTGCTGATCCAAGACATCTAATTTGTTGATATGATTAAAACCAAGCTTATTAATTTTGAAGGAGTCCAGCAAAGCGGGGGTGGGAGGTGGGCAATTATAAGAGGCTGATAGTTGTTAGGGGCTCTGCATGTTTGATAAGACAATTCTAATCCTAAAGATTCTGTTTCTAGTTTTTTTTTTTTAAAAAGAAAGCTAATAAGATAGAAAGAATCTTAAAATCTATAATACTCGCCATGCTCTTACTTCAGAAATTACTGTACTTGGGTTTCTCTCTTCATTACTATGCAGCCTTCATCCCTTCATTTCCTTTTCTCAAACATTTAAGTTTTAGCAATAGCAACATCTGACACACAAGCCAAAACATGTCTGCTTTACAAGATGCAGAGCAGCTCATCAGCAAAAGCACATGCCTTGCTGAACCTTTCCAAATACATTGGAGAGGAACAACAGATTGAGGCAATTAAGACAGTCTCTCAAGCACTTCAAACCACAGGTACCTCAGCTGTGCTTTTAATATTAATCCAAGACTTTTAATGATAAAAGTGACACCAGAAGGCTCTTTATTACAGTTCCATTTTATTCACTCTTACTTACTGTCTTTCACTCTGATGATTTCTACATATCGGGATGCATACATCTGTAGTAAAAGCTCCATCTTTTATTGTCTTGGTATAGTTTTTGTAGAATTAACCTCATCAAATTACACCAGAGAGAAAATTCTGAGCTATATACCAAGCAAAGCCAGCCAGTGCTTTCTTATTAAAAATTCACTGATTCATTAACTACCATGTAGACAGTGTATCGTACCTGTTTAATATGCCAGTCTCTCCACATATACTTATATTGAGTGATGAAATAATTGAAGCAGTCCAATGGGATAATTACAGCAAGTGACATTTTTATTTAAAAGTGTAGTTCTGAGATGATAATAATGTGGGGGAAGTTAGATTAAGTAGAGTTTACACAACACCCTCTAGCTCAGGCATAACTCTTCATGCTGGGAAAAACTTTTTTTTCACAATAATTTCCAAATCTCCTGTCATTTATCACCACAGGTGGACATTCCAGGTTATATATTTAGAGATGTGTCTCTTGAGAACAACATAAGCATATCCAGAGCCAGGAAATTTGGGAACTCATTTCAAAAAAACTACTAAATCAAGGGTGTCAAACTCGTGATGATATGTTGTCGTCACTTGACGTATCGTGACTTTTCCCTCCTTTGCTAAAATGGGGGTGGATATGGGCAGTTCATGATGCATCCGGCCCACAGGTCACAGGTTTGTCACACCTTACTAAATGAGGGATGGTTAGTCAGTTAATTCAGAGCAGTGGAAGGCGGGATGAAGAAGTAAAAAAAGAAGTAGGGTTAACAATTAATATAGCTAGAGGGAAAAATATATTGCAGGAAAATCTTAGACAATGCTAAGGACTACAACCCTGACAATCTATTATTACAACATATGTAAGATTAAATTGCTACCACCCAGTACATTTTAAACAAGTCAGATCAGTTTTTATTTGTATATTGAGATTATGAAGACTTAGGTAAGTGCCAGGAAACATCTCAGAATTCATGCTTTCAATGGTGACATACTGAACTACCTGATGTCTATCAATTAAGAATCTATACTTTCATTTACCTGATCCAATTCCAATAGTATCAGCTTCTACCTTTGCACCTATGCTTGATTCAAAAATCAAACCCTGCTATCTATATAAATACATTTTAAATCAAGCCACAGGAACAGGTACTTCTAATGTTTTTGTTTAAAATCTGAATAAGTTTAGATCTCATGTATTGACTAATATTGAATTGAGATTCTCCAGCAAATCAAGAAAGCCATAATTTTCCCATGCAATGTATTGAACTGACTAAAGTCCTAAGAGACTGTAGCACATATCAGTAATAGGATGCACTCCTTTAATGTAAAATGGTTAATTCTATTAAAATTAATGTATTTCCTGCTTGGATAACCAGAGCAGTAAAAATTATGCAAAGTTCTTTAAAATGATTCCTTATTTTCCTTCCTCTTATGCAATATGTAATTAGAGAACATTAATTTTGGTAATTATAATATGCTTCGGTAACCTTTTGGAGTACTCTAATTTTTCAACCAGACTTAATGGCTTAGGTGAACTAGCAACAATGATGCAACTATCACTTTTCTCAATAATTTTAATAGGCTTTCATGACAAGTGGAAGTAGCTCAAGAGATTTCCAAGCTAACATAACAGCTGTTTCTGTTCCTGGCAGACAAAAGCTAGATGGATGGATGGATGGATGGATGGATGGATGGATGGATGGATGGATGGATGGATGGATGGATGGATGGATGGATGAACCGATAGAACTATATTACAGCCATAGACCAATATATGAAAGCATAGCTAAATAGTATCAATAATTTACCCAGAATATGGAACTTTTTATTTATTTTATCAAGTTGTAGACCAGTCCAATCCAGAGAGAATCCATTTATTTAGAACAGTACAATAAACCCTCAGCAATTATCAAAGCCCTTAACAAATCATAAAAACCAAAGTAACAAAACCCAAAAATATTAAGAATTGAATAGAACAGGACAGGGCAGGGCAGGACAGGGCAGGGCAGGGCAGGGCAGGGCAGGGCAGGCAGGACAGGGCAGGACAGGACAGGACAGAATAGAATGTTATTGGCCAAGTGTGATTGGTTACACAAGGAATTTGTCTTGGTGCATATGATCTCAGTGTACATAAAAGAAAAGATATGTTCGTCAAGAATCATAAGGTAGTCATAATGATAGTCATAAGGTACAAATAAGCAATCAAATCATATTAGGAAACAGTCAATATAAATCATAAGGATACTAGCAACAAAGTTACAGTCATACAGTCATTAATCCATTTAAAAGAAAGAATAAATAGTACCTCAGTACTATCACTGTCCATGGGCCTGCTATATCCTTTTAAGAGCTTTGTGAATTCAATATACAGGAAATACTAATACGCAGAATAAATGCAACCATTATATTTCCTTCCCTTTTTTATGCCTTCAAATCAGTCTTGACTCCCAGCAAAGCAGTGGGCTAGAAACTTTTCTCGTGAAATACTTCTGAATCCGCTTGATTTACTGATGTCAAATGAGGATTCCAAACAGTTGAGCAATACTCTAAGATTGGTCTAGCATATGTTTTATAAGCTTTAATTAGCAATACAATGCTTCCAGAAAAAAACCTTGAAAAATTAGATTTACAATTCTTAATGCTTTTTTTTTTTTTAGCAATGCTGTTACAATGAACTTTGGAGCATAAATCATCAGAGATAAGTACATCTAGGTCCTTGACAAAGTGAGGGTCATTGAGGGTCAATCAAAGTTGTAGGGATTGAACATTCAATTGTGGGGTTTCTATGCCATTTATTTCTCAGCAATAATAACAAACTATTTCTACTTGCCACACACTCTTTACTATTGGCCTCCTTTATTGTGGTGATAGATGAAAGTAACTGTTCATAAAAAAACAATCAACACAGGAATGTATAAAGCATGCACATTTCCCCACAAATGGGACACTGGATAGGGGTGTAGACTAACCAGAATTTCTTTTATTACCTAAGCAAAATTTGGTTACCTAGGCAAAATATTGTGATGTAAACATGAGATTTTAAAAGATTAGGCTCTACAATGGCACGCAAAAATATGCTCAGACTGAATAGGATATAGATGCCCTGATGAAATGTAATAGCTTTGTTCACAAGTGATACAATGGCAGAATATAGTTTGTTTGGTTTTGACTATATGCAGAAACCAGCCATTGCACCTGGAAAAGCATGTTGTAAGTCTTGGTGTTTTTTGTGAATCCAGTAGTTGTGATACAGATAGCAAGCCAGGGTTTAGGGAAATATGTGACTCTAATCAACCACCACATGATTAACTTGGTTAACTTGATTGCTAATCAGTTTTTGAGGTCACTGATCATAACATTATTATGCCATCTTTTTCTTGATATTTAATAAGTAGCTGTGAGAAAAATTCCTGAGGCTTAATATGTTATTAATATTTAGTTAATGACACATTAACTAATATAGAAACCATTCGTTTTTTCAAAAATGTTCCTTTGTTTTTAAAAAAATATGATTTTCTATACATGGTAGATAGCCATCTGAAGAATAACTACATAATAAAATATTTGTAAATATTTAAATAAATGGGAACAATAATTTAGTTCTGTTAAGAGCAAGCTATTTACTATGGGAAAAAATGCTGATTTAAGTATAAAGAAATAAAATTCAGTCTATCCAAATTATCCCTTAAATGTGACTGTTTCATTGACCTGATTATAGGAAACTGCTTAAAATATAGCTTACAATGTATTTTTCTGTACTCAGTGACTATAGTTATATACATCTGCATGTTAACCAACTATTAGATGTTCACAATTGAAAAGAATAACAGAGTTGGAAGGGACATTGGAGATCTTCTAGTCCAACCTCTGCTCAAGCAGGAAAATCTGCATCTTTTCAAACAAGTGATTGTTCAATCTCTTCATATAAATCTCCAATGTTGAAGTACTCACAATTTCTGGAGGCAAGCCATTCCACTGATTAATTATTCTAACTATCAGGAAATTTCTTCTTAGTTCTAGGTTGGTTCTCTCCTTAATTAGTTTCCATTCATTGCTTCTTGTCCAGCCTTAGGGTCCTTTGGACAATAGATTGATCCGCTCTTCTTTGTGGCAATCCCTTAGATATTGGAACATTGCTATCATGTCATCCCAGTCCTTATTTTCATTAAACTAGACATACCCAATTCCTACAACCATTATTTGTATGTTTTAGCCTCCCGTCCTCTAATCATCTTTGTTGCTCTTTCCTGCAATATTTCTAAAGTCTCAACCTCTTATTTATATCATGGCAACCAAAACTGGATTCAATATATTAAGTGTTATTTTACCAATGCATTATAAAGTGGTATTAACACTTCATATGATCTTGATTTAGACATTGATTGATTGATTGATTATGTGCCATTAAGTTGATGTTGACTCCTAGCAACTAGACAGATAGGATAATCTCTCCTGGTCCTTCAGGTCTTCCAACCGCCTCTTTTTTCTCCTTCTACCTTTCTCAGCTTTATAATCTTCTCCAGAGAGCTGTGGCTTCACATCTAAAGCAGAATAATTTGAACCTGGTTATTTATGCCTCAATAGGACATACTCTGGCCTGATTTGTCTGATGATCCATTTGTTTGTTTGGAGATCAGAGAAGCTCCCTTGTTAGATGAGACTAGGTCCTTGTTAGGTAAAGCTCTAGGACAGGTTCTAGGATAGAAAACAGCATAGAAGCACCAATTAATCAATCATGATTCTGATGATCAGATAAAGTAATCTGGTCCATGTTCATATTAATTTTGGGGAAGCGTGTATTCATTGTTAATGAAAAGAATGATCTAAGTGCTTGTGTTGCAGTTTTATCTGCATATTTATAAATCCCTCTATGCTAAAATACCTGGATTGAGATGTGTAACATTTTTCTGTATTCCACATGTAAGGTTAACTGTATGAAGAGAAAAAGATGATACTTATAATCTACTTTCATAATCTAATGCTAAAGAATTAGGCAATTCTAAGTACCTCTTGGTGCTTAATATTTGTGTCTAGAGCAGTTTAATGAATACAAATTACACACTTCGCCATGTACAGACAACTTCTGGAAATCATTTTGTTCCTATAGGTTATAAATACTCATGTTCTGATTTCTTTACTTCTACACAAGTTCTTTAGTGTCAGAAAAAAAATTGTAGAAACAATTTCTTTGTATTATCAGAAGAATACATCTTAGATTCCACTGGTCATCATGATAGTTGTCTCAATACTAAACACTTGTTTTCCTATCCATAAAATGTGACACCCCCCCCCCCTTCTATCAGAGAGTTCAATTTTCTTCACGGTTCCAATAGCACAATATATGTGGTTTTATTAATTTGACATTACCTGAGACCTTGCTGCTACAAATAATGAGATTGTTCGCTGGTCTTCATGAAGAAATGTCAGACTTTTATATTATCATGAAGCTGATCCCTACGTGTGTCAAACGTGGAAACAGATAATTATCCAAGAATTTGGAATAGAATTAACGCGCACTAGAGCATGTCATGAACATTTCCTCCAGCAAACAAGATGGATAATTGCTGTTTGAGTACGAAGCAATGAGAAATGTTTCATTCACTTCCTTCAGACAATTTGGAGGGAGATATTGTTTACTGACTTAACAAATCATATCATGCCTTTCCCAAAATGGTGTCATTCAAGGACTGGGGAGTCAGATGAGCTTGAGTGCAGTACTTCTCATTTCACACTTTTTAGGTCTGATTTAAAAAGATTATTTCTACCCTGTCAGTGTAAGACTAAAAGCTGGCAGTGTGGATGTTTAGATACAAGACAGCCTCATCACAGATAAAAGCTATCATCAGCCATTACATTACAAATGGATCCTTGAAATCATTTGTTCTCATTGTTCTAAAGCTTCCTAAAGATTAAAATGAAAAACTTAGCTATACATAATATGTGCAGTAATTTTCATATTCCCTCAGAAAGAGGAAGTATAAGAAGTACCTATCAACTTGCAAAACCGATATTTATTATTTTGAAGATTTGTCATATAAAATGTATATGTATAAAGAAATTTGTAAAACTTAAGCCAGGTAAGTCAAGTAAGGATTGTGTTAGATAAATTCCAAAATTCATTAGGCCTAAACTTGTATTCTTAGAAAACCTATCGCCTGTTTAGTCAGGTATCTCCAGAAAATACCCAAAGGACCTATAAGGAACAATCAATCTTAACTGTAATTTTTTTCTGACCTCCTGCCCTTTAGTGTTGTGGGGAATGTAGCTTTTATATTTCCCAACCAATGGGAATTCCTTTAGTTCGGAATTCAGAAAATTGTAATCCTAGTCCATCACAGCATAAACTAATGGTTTGAACAAGTATCATCAGAACTTTAACCAAACAGCTGCAATAATAGTATCAAAATGCCTTTTTTCCTATTGGATTTTAATTTCATAATTCTTAGACATTATGCTAGCGTGACCTTCTAGAAATTGATACTCAACTGGTGGGTACTAGGTTACGTAAAGTTTTTGAACATAGGATAGTAAGATGCACATTTTTGCTCAAAGTAAGATTAACTGCGAGTAAAAAAAATCTTGACTGATATAATATATTCAACAGCATGAAAATGCAAGTCGTTCAATCCAGTTGGAATTATCTTTTTTTAGGGTTAGAAAAAAGCTCTCAAAGTTAATTCACAAATGCAGAATAAGCCTTAATAAGGCATTTTAGAATGTTTAGAAGAAGGTATTCAACACTTGTGAAAACACTCCCTTTAATATAAAAAAATACAGGGATTGGTTATTAAAGATTCAGATCACTGGAGTCATATAAGCAGGATATTTTCTGCTTCATTTGGAGGGGGGATAAATAACTTTTGCAGTTCATTCTGATTCCATGATCTTACAGTCAAAAGACATCAGAAATCTGAGAGACAACTAAGCTTGTATTCATCTTGTACAGAATGTTAGCAAAAGCAGTTTTTTTCAGCCATGTCTGTATGACATCAGGCTTTTAAACAGTGAATGGCAGCTATAAGAACATCAAACTACTTGTTTAAAAATAAAATTAACTATCGGATATTGTCTTATTAGCACAAATCATGCTTCTGACACCCATAAATGAAATAATCTGTAAAAAGTGTGACACTGGGTGAACTTTTTTTAAAAATAGAGATGAATAACCATTCAGTTTTTCTCCAAGAGAAAGGGACATTTGTTGATGATGAATGCTTTTGTTACCTTCCATAAAAGACAGTAATGATTCATTGAATGATGCAAAATGCAAATATACACAACAGATTCCGCCTGTCTCAAATCATGCCAACTATCTCTGCTGTACAAACAGAAATCCATTATTCACTTCTTTTAGAGGCCACCACTGTACTAATCTTCAGAGAGATTCTTATATGGATGGTGGGGTATGTTAGTTGACTTGTTAAAAACAGAAAATTTGACTGCAGAAGTTGGTTAGCAAAAATCTTTTTTGAAGACAATGGAGAAGAAAATGCAAAAAGTAGTATTTCTAATGCAGCAACTGATAAAACAGAAGCAATGCTTTCACATTATCAACAAGATACTTAAGAGTAGGGTTACCAAATAACTGAATAGGCAAAAGACATGAACAATTGGAAAAGGGTGAAAAGGAAGACACATTAACTATTTAACTTTATGGTGTTAGAGTAAATTACAGTAAAAAACTAAAAAAATGTACTTCGGCCTACATGGATATGATAGAAAGACTGATTTCTCTATGGTAGGAATATGCTAGAACTGGTTAGGAGACCAAAGTGTGTAACTGATAAGGATTGTGTCAATTTCGGGCAGCAGTACAAGCTGGAAGGAGAACACTAACCAACTAATTAAGGCCACAGAGCAGAGCTTACTAACTTGTGGTTAGCTCTTATTGAGAAAGCACCACACCAGGAGAAAGCTGTTCTGGAAGAAATAAGCTTCTTAGATAAAAAATGAGATGATATTTGGTTTTAAGGCCATGCCTGCTAACAGAGGACATGAGGTCACAATTGAGGATAGATTGCCAGAAGTCTAGTAACTCTTATTAAGGGACTACTACCCTCAAGGCCTGAACACAATAGCAATTTCCAACGTGCATTTCCCAGCAAGTATTATTAAGAGGTATAGCGCCTCAGCTACTGGAGGTAATATAGATCCAGTGTAAAAGAAAAACTTGTAAATAACTAAAGATAGGAAACATGGCAGTTGATAGCCAATTGATATGTTCTGGCATCAGTGGTATTGAAAATAAAATTTAATAGCTGTAAAAGAACCAACATGCTCAAAAGACTGATATTAGAAGATAACACTATGTGTGTAGACATGTCCCTAATAAAATGCCTTGAGTTTCAATAATAAACTCATCAGTAATGCTATATCTTCCATTCAGTAGTTCATATTGCTTTTAATGAATTTATATCAAATTCTTTTATACCAATTCAATGGGAAAACTGAGCAATGATAAAAAACAGTGTTACATTTCTTTCCCCTAGAAATCTGAATATTTTTGCCAATATTTTGCATTATAGCTGGCAGCCCACACAACAAGTTTACAGTCTGAAAGTTGGATTGACAGGGAAGGCAGCAGTGGGAATGGAATGAGCAAAGAGGCAGAATCCAGTGGAGACTGTGATGATGAAGATGGATGCCAAGGATCAGGTGATAAAAGCTACACAAAAGGTAGGGCTATTAATTTTGCTTATATGCAGTTAGAAAGTTCACCAAAGCTGGGTTGTCTGTGCCATTATCTATATATCAACATAAACCATGGTTGAACTCAATGTGAATAAACCTTTCTTCTTCCAAGATCCACACCTATCCTCTTAAGCAGAGGGTTTTGCTCTCAAATTTAGTTAACTGCAGCCTCCCATCCATTCATAGACTATAATTTGATTTTTAAGATGGTCAAACATGCATTATAAACTTCATTTATTAAAACTAGCCATTAGTTAGTTTTAAATCATGATCACAAGAAGAGATTATATATATTCAAGATGCGAAACATCAACTTCTCCTATTTGTGTCTTTCGTAAGCCTTAGAAAATATATTCTTATAATTTTGATGGTTTAATTTTAGATGTAAAAACTACCAATAAGACCATTTTGATTTAAGAACTTTGAAATAAATGGTTCAATAGCATTGCTACTAACTTTATAAATTTGAATAATGTGGGACAAGTATGTAGAGTGTCCAAAGGTATTGTCACTATTTAAAATGTTTAAAGTTTACTGTAAGATTGTTCTTCCATTGTCTCTGAGTTTGTTTTTTGTATTCTTCCTTTGAAAGATATTGTCCCTCTTTTTTCTTTTTCTTTTTAATTTGAATAATTTAAAGTAAGCTTGAACTAAAAAATGTTGCTTTCTAGGATTAGAATTCTAGGACAGCAAGTTCTTAATTTTAACTATGCTTGCAGTTAAATAATATTTAATTAAAGCAATTATTTTAGTGTTAAATTTTAGTGTAACAACTCTTGGACAATTTTCATTTCTCTTTGTTCAGCAGGATTTGTTTTTAATTTAATAAATGCTTTAAGTAAATTGTTTGCATTTCAAATTAGTCCAAATTAAACTGCAGCCAGGTGCTGCAGTGGAAATTTTAATTGCTATACTTTCAATGCAAATACTGTGTTTTTGTTTGGTTTTTGTTTTAGCTATGTAGAAGAAAACATTTTAAATTTGGCTTACTAACACAAATAATAGTGTTTGAAAGTAGTCCATGTTTTCCCTATGATAATGTATGGATTTGGGAGAAGTGATGCGGAATAGAAAAAGAGAACAATCTTTTTGTAGAAATTGTGTCTATCAAAATATAGCCCAAATAAATTATAGTGAATAGTCTAATCTCATTAAAAGTAGCAATCCCTTCTTGATAGCATTATAATGGTTTATTGTCATTAAAATATTTACTATTTAAAATTATTAATAAAATAATGTATTTAAATAATTGAGGTTACTTGTGCATTTCTTTTGCATATTTAGACTTAATTGCATAACTTTCACTAAAGAATAATAAGATTTTTCAGAAATATAATTCTTTCTATGTAGGGAAATAGCCATGTTGTCTGTGATGCTACAATATTTTTGGAGTAATTATTTTAGGAATTATGTGTAAGGTATTTTAGGTATTATGTATATAGTTGGTACAATGAAATAAATCTTAATTGTTTAAGTTAGGTTTAATATTGTAGATGTATGTATTTTGCCATTTAGTTACATCAGAATCTTTGTTCATGAATGAAAAACAAAAGTTTTTTGTGCTGCAATTTTTCTATACTTGGATATAGTTTCTTTTCTTAAACTGTGGTAATAATTATTAATGCAGATGTTTTAAAAGGATCTGAATAAAAATATGGAGAATCAGGTATCCATGACTAGGGGTCTTGGTGATAATGTATGATTATAGGAAGAATACTTTAAATACAAGAGAACAATAATAAACTCAAGTTACCATCCCTTCCATTTTTGCGACCTCTCTCAAGGCCTCAGGTTTGCTATTGTGTGACACTAAATGCTATATTCAATCTAGTCCAGGGCTCTTTTTATGTTTTTACATAATTGCAATTTTACCATTGTCTATTTTTTTAAAAAGTAATAATATTATCTGTCTCTATGCCATTTAAGACTTTATTGGTGATAGCCCGCACCTTGGGACAGCACAGAAACCCACTGGAAGTTACTGCAGCTAGCAAAATGGTAATATGGTATTGGTATTACAGGACATGCCAAACCTGTCTACATTGCTGTGTTCTGAACTAGAAATACTAATGGGAGGCAACTGAGATGTGAGTCAACTAGACCTCACATCCAGTAATGGACACAATTAGTATGCGAGATAAACTGTGCAAAGGTCTTCATAACCATAGTTGCCACCTGGTCCTCAAGCAGGAGCCATGGTAAAGTTAAGGATGAAATACCTATGGATCTGCTTGGCATTAAAACCCACAGTCATTTGGTTTTGCCACAATTGATCCAAGGGCTATTCTCCCCCATCCATAGTCTCTAGACTCTGGGATAAAACCTTGTTTGGGAAATACTCACTCAGGTAATCTACAGCAGAGAAATACAGCTGGTTATTATCAGCATTCTGATGACATCATACACCATATCAATATAAACACACAACTACCACATAAAAACATGATTTTTCCATTCTGGCAATAACTATGCAAAATGTTGCAATGTCCAATATTCCTATTTTGTATTTCAACCAGCAAGTCATGATGTTTCCCAAGATACTCAATTCTTTTTTCTATGAGGATGGTGTAATTCTGGCTACACAATGGTATGTGTTCAGAGGATACGTTTGCCATTGGCATACACAAATTACACATCCTCCTTTGATATGCAAATGGGTAGCTTTTAAAAACAATGTTCATGATATTATCCTGCCTCATTATTGTCACATCTCAACAGCTATTAAAAATTAATACATTTCTTTCACTGTTCATTCATTATCAATCTCTTTTTTCCCATGTCAGGAACCTTTTAGCCCTCATTATTATGATCGTCTCTGCTAACACATCTATGTTCCTTTTCATCAACAATATAGGACATAAACTACTATCTTAATCAGTCTTCAGTCCCAGGTGCCATATTCTCGGGTTGCACCAACATGTTATGTCTCTAAATATGTAATCGTACAACTGGTGTTTTTTGTAACAATTATTTCATCAATATTCAATGAGCATAACATCTGTTGGCAGCTTGCCATGGATATCACTGGTTTGTCATCTCAACAGCTTTCAACCTCCTTGTCATATTCGTAATTTTTGTTTTAGTTATATTTTCTCTGCTTCTGTAATTAGAAAATAATTTCATCTTTTTGAAAGTCTAGTTTTTTCATTTGTTTTTGTTTGGGGGAAGATTTTCTGTATATCACAAGATGAGTTATTTTCAACTGGGACTCTTTATAATCTTTACAAATGGTTTCAGTGTCATGTTGCTGTCAATGGTTTATTCTGTTCACAGAGAGCCTAGTAGGTTTAACCCCTTACCCATCCCAGGTTTAACTCCCTACCCACCCCAGTCACTACCCTCAGATTCCTCAGTAGAAGTCCTCTCATGATGACTTAATTTCTTAATTGTCCCATTATTAACACAGTGGGTTTATTCTTTCCTCACAGTTTATTAGAACGCAGGCATCTTGGCAGAGTCAGTGTTTGAATGGCACACAAATTAAGGGGAGAGGAAATGCTACATGCAACAAGACAGAGGATTTAGATTATCCTAAACTAATAGTTTCATCTTCAGGCCACATTGTTAGCTAATTGATTTCACACTAGCTCTTTTGAAAAATTATTGCCTGAACCCAAGTAGGAGGAACTGAATTGCACTTGAAGGCCTCCTTCATTGTCTTTGCAGATGCTGTCCCTATTCTGAACTGCCTCACATTGAACAAGCAGGCCCCAAAGGGTTGTTAAACATTTTCAACCAAGCACATTTAGAATCCTTCTAAATTATTAGGAACTTTAATGAGCCAAGCATGCTTCCAACATTTCTCTCCAAATCTTCACACTTAGTGATGTCAAAGACAGAGCCAAAATGTCTGGAAATAATTTAGTGGAACTCATATGTATGATCCCACTCGTGCATTCATGGTTTCATGCAATAAAACCAGGGACTACTAAGAAAACTAAAACATAATATGACATTTCTACTGCTCCTGCACAGAAAACCTATAATTTAGCATCTCAACTTCATCCCATCCTGTAGCTGTTATAGGATAAATCATAGCAGCTATGGCAACAGCATCATATACAGAATACTGCATGTTAAATGAACACAGGGGATATATTGGATATTAAAAAGACTGTCATTCAGACCATGTGACAGACATCTGAATATAGATAAATATGCTTTTTCTATCAGGGATAACAATGGTGCAGGAATTGGACCAAATACAACAGGTGTAGTTTTGATTTTCTAATTTATAATCTATGCACAGGAATGCTTATGTATTTATTTAGACTGAAACAATTTTCAGTAGCACCCAACACTGTTATCTTGGCACCAAGCTATATAGGGCTTTAGGAGTAAAAAAACACATTTTCAATTACAGGCAGCCAATTCATGGCTTGCAGTATAGGTATAGTATGTTCATAACTAGTGCCAATTAGCATGTGAATCACTTCATTTTTGTACAAACTACAATTTTTGAAATTCCTGTTTGTACATTATCGTTCTCTGTCAACTCTGGTAATGCATTCTTGAAAGGATGGTATTGTCCTTACAGAGTAGATCCCTAACCTTTGTGTGTTCCTAGGTGGTCCTAGAGTCCAGCTACTGCTGGATAAGTATGATGGCAATGCTGGTGAAAACTGTACCCTTTAGATACAAGTTTCAATTTTACCAGATGGACCTAAAAAAACCAAGTCATGCTTAAAAGATCACATGCATGAATTACTACAAACCAAGGGTGGGTTCTAAATTTTGTTACTACCGGTTCTGTGGGCGTAGCTTGCTTGGTGGGTGTGGCTTGGTGGTCATGTGACTGTGGGCATGGCCATGTGATCATGTGACTGGGTCGGTGCGGCCAATTTAGCAGTCCATTTTGCCAGGGAGCAGGGGGTTGGGCTAGATGATCTCTGAGGTCCCTTGCAGCCTTTGCTGTGCTGTTTCAAAGTATCCTCTGAAAGCTGTGTCTAGGGCCAGCCAGGTTTGTGGTCCTGCCTGCCTGCCTGCACGCCCGCCCTCCTTCCTTCCTTCCTTCCTTCCTTCCTTCCTTCCTTCCTTCCTTCCTTCCTT
>JANHFK010001622.1:153568-171855 GCA_036250565.1 Sibynophis collaris
ATTTGAGTTTCATCTTCAGGATCTGGCCTTCTAAAGAGCAGTCAGGGTTGATCTCATCTAGGACTGACCAGTTTGATTGCCTTGTAGTCCAAGGGACTGGCAGGAGTCTTCTCCAGCACCAGAGTTCAAATTCTTTGTCGCTCAGCCTATCTTATGATCCAACTTTCACAGCCATACATTGCAACTGGGACAACCATAGCCTTGACTATGTGCCCTTTTGTTGGCAGGGTGATGTCTCTGCTTTTTAGTATGCTGTCAGATTTGCCATAGCTTTCCTCCCCAGGAAAGACATAGATCCTTTTCAATTTGGATTTCAAAGAACTTTGCTCCTAAAGTTTATAAAGTAGAGATATTAAAAAATACTTTTTCATATCATAATCCTTTGAGTTTATTTATAAATGAAAATACATTTTTTAAAGATGGAAACTGAATGAAGCAACAGTGAAGGGTTTAAAAAGAAATTAAAACATTTTTTGAAAATAATTGAGGTAGATGCACTGGTTTAAGAATGGTTTGGGATAAAAGTAAAGCTTTTATCAGAGGTTATTTTACATAACATAACAGCAAACTTAAAAAAAGAACAGTCAAGATTTTGAGATTCAAGCTATTTTGGGACAAATAAGGAAAAAAGAAGCTTCCGACTGAATGTTAAAACCAAGAAATTTGAAACAGTTCACTAAGTTTCTCTTCACCATGAGTTGAGATTTGACTGTGGCATTCATCCAGATCCATATGCTTAACTCTACGAGTTTCCAGTGCATTTCTTTGAAATTCAGGACGAGTAGAGACTTGTAATGTTGGCTTGTTTTCACTGTGGATTTGCTCCAGTCCCCTGAACTGTTTTATTGCTGTTTTTTGAGTTACTCCTATTGGCTGAAATCTTGGGAGAATAATGCAGGAACCTTTAAAAAAAAAAAAAACCTTGCAACTAAGATACATTGATTGAATTACATTTCGAAACTGAAGATAAATCTTTTTTTCCTATACCCAAGTGCCCAGTGTCAAGTCTACAGTTTGCTCATCTTCCAAACTGATATATCCCTGAAGTCTGCAATCCGTTTTTCATTTCAGGTAAATAAATTTCCACTTCCTGATACTGTGCTTCCTGAGAACATAACACATTTTTCTTGATCAAGGCAGATTTTAAGGGGGAGGGGGAACAAGCAAATACTGTATGCTTAGTTGTGATACTTAGAATTATATGGTCACCTGTATATTTGAGTTTAAAAAAATAAAGATATATAGCATGTATTTGAAGGCGAGAACTGTAGAGGTCAGGGACAAACTGTCAACTTTTCATGCAGCTTTTTTATCCAGGTAGAACTTTCATTTTAAGTTTATATTTGAGATTTTTGTAGATGCCATCATAAAACAATAAATTTTAAGTAAGAAAATCATAAGCTTTGTTTATGAGTGTGTTTTTATGCCATTCATTTGAAAGGCTCTGGGTGGTTAATCATTTCAAAGATTAAAAATAACCCCCTCAAAAAGAAGAAGTAACCTATATGTAATCTAACCAAAATCACCAGCAATATCAAAACTACCAGTATCATAATCTACAAAATCATTGTCTGCCAGTTTCAGACAATTATAACAGTGTACATTGCTCCTGGATTAAATAGAACAGCCGGGATTTAACTGTTTTCCTGAAACTCAGGAAGGAAGAACTAGAGCTATTCCAGAAGATGTTTTTCTATTACTTTCCTATGCATTATAATTCTCTTCAACATATATATTAAGTGGCATTTTCATGTGGATGGGACCCAGAGTGAGTTGACCCTGTCCAACTTGATCAGTGGGGCAGATGAATACAGAAGAAGGTTGTCCTGTATGTAACACAGTCTGGAATCATGTAAGACTTTAATCCTAATAATCAGCACCATGATTAGCACTGGAAAACCTCCTACCAACCAAGACCATTCTTGACAGAGTGACTTACATGAGTATATCAGAATACACCTATAATAACCGAAGAAACCACACAAGTTGTATTAGCTTCAGCCTTCAATGCTTTCCAAGGACAGTCCCATGTTATAGCACATGGAAGTAGTCCAAGTAAGATTGACTAAGGCATGTTTGATTGTGAGCAAGGATTCCTAATCCAGGAATGGATAAAGACAAAATGTAATAATTGTTCATTTAATTATTTCTCTTTAAAATAATTCTTTAAAAGAACATTTCAGTCTATTTTGCACCCAAGCATTATTTACATTGCACTGAATTTCTTTGAAAGAAATTCCAAAAGCAAATTCTCTCTGATGAAGAGCTTGAATAAACCAGATCCACTTACTGCCAATTAGAAAAAAGTTTGGTTGTGGTTACATAGATAAATCCAGTTATTTCCAACTGTGTATTTGCCCTCCATTTTGGCAAATCCCTGAATTGGCTTCAGGTGTATCAGGGATAATATGTTGCATCTCCCAATATATTATTAGTCTTAGAAATTAGCATATTTTGCATTTCTTTTTATTATTGTTACATAAATCTGCCTTTCCCTAATTTCCATTCTTCCTCAATTACTTCTGATTAATAAGATAATTTCTAACGTAAATTCAGGAAATGTGATGTGTGCAGCTAATTGGTTCAATTACATATAATTCCTCTTTCTCTAATATGAGCACAATACACACACACACACAAACAATTAAATGTCAGTGGGCTCATGTATGGTTTCATCACAATTTTTTCACATAATCTTGTTTGCTTTATAAAGTAGATATTCTATCCTTCAGCAACCTTCACAATGTTGTTCACAAAAGAAACAACAGCCATATTATAAAGTATATTTTAAAACCCTGCACAAAATAATGATTCAAGATAGAAAAGAACATATCTGCAATAGATACTGGGAATATACTTTCATTGTATCAATAAAAATACCACCAGAATATGTGCAATTAAAAAAATTCTCCACAACTGCTCCTTGCGAGTGTTGGTACTGTATGAAAGGAGAGGATGAGAGAAGAAACAAAAATTAAGCCGTGTTTTGATCATGTGGTTTTCAATTAAGAATTGATCTGAACACACAGGCAGAAAATTGAATGTGTTTTGCAAATATCTGATTGCATCTAGCCCTTACCTCACTGTTTCAAATGAAGGTCAAATATAAAAATTCTACTTTTAAAAAAACCTGGGACATGTAACATTCAAGATGATAGACAAAAAGTCCAGTCTCTTCTCTGTGCGACAATCCTTTGGATATCTGAAGACTGCTATCATTTTTCCCCTCGGTCTTCTGTACCCAATTCCTTTATTTTTTTTCAACCTAACACTTGGTTTTTACATCTTTTACTTGGTCAACCTCTCTGAATTTAATAGTTAAATCACGGTGATATGCTCTGCAAACACATTTGGTTTGTGCTTTAGTTTAAACAAAGAGTTGATAGCTATATAATAATGATATAATCAAGAAACCATTCTGCTACCACAGCTTGGGCAATGTCAGAAAAACTGGACAACTTGACAGGTCATCTTAAAAAAGGTATCAAATGTGGGAAGAGCAAACTCTATAATGTACTACCAAAACAGTGATTTTTTACAGTACTGATGCAAATGAGGAAGGAGGAATGTAGCAACCCACATGGTTAGATAAAATATCAATATCTATATATTCATGCTTGTCCAGTGAGGAATCGGCCCCGCTTCTGACACTACCAGTTCAGGGGTGGGTTCCACTTACCTTTGTTACCGGTTCACAATGGGAATGTGTGCACATTCGTGTACAAATGTGTGCACATTTGCGTGCACCGCTTCTGCACATGCACAGAAGCTTCTGTGCATGCGCAGAACAGCCGTGATGATGTCCAGACAGGTGGGTGGAGCCTCCCGCCACAACTACTACCAGTTTGCAAGATCCAGAGCGAACTGGTAGGAACCCAACTCTGTACCAGTTGTACTATAGAATATAATGCATTGTTATGTATAACAGTCTAAATACAGCCTCTGTCACTGCAGCAAGTTTTTAGGTATAATTCTGTTCCACTTATTTATATACGATTTTTACAAATGTTGGAAAGTCTGCCTCTGTTGTCAATTAAAAAATAAAACATATAGAGTTTTAAAAGTAGCTCTTCCTTTTGTAAACTTTTTAAAACATGTATCTCTAAAATCTGTATATTTGAATGCTACTGATGTTAGTATTCTTATTCTTTAATCACAGTTTTCTTTTCAAAGTATATCAATAGAGGGGAAGGGGAGGCTGACAGGATTGTATGCCTGTTTCCCAAATATATAATTCTTTTAGCAGTTATACTCTACAGACTGAATGAGAGATTCCTAGTAAGCTCTATTGTAGCTTTTCAGGGTTGAGATACTGACCAGATAATATTTTTTGCTTCTATTGATATCCATGATGGGTTTTTTTTATGCTAAGGTAAAGTATTGGTAGGAGTGAACACTGGGACCCACTTCTTCAAATATCAGCCAACTTTAAAATATTCTTTCTCCCAATAATTTACTAGGAGGGAGTAGATAGCAGGGAAGATTTTTTTTAAAAAAAATATATATGTAGGCATTGTACAAAGCAAAGTGTCATCTTTGTTTCCGAGAGTGATGCTGGGCCTTAAATAGTATTGACTATATATCTAGTATTGAGCATTACTCAATGCTATAGGGCCTAGCCCAAATATAGGACCTATATTTCTAGTATTGTTTATAGTCTAATATTGAGCATCATTTAATACTATAGGGTTTAGTCCAGTGGTGAAATCCAATTTTTTTTACTACCGGTTCTGTGGGCGTGGCTTGGTGGTTATAGTGTGGCTGGGTGGGCATGGCAGGGGAAGGATACTGCAAAATCTCCATTCCCACCCCACTCTGGGGCCACCCAGAGGTGGTATTTGCCAGTTCTCTGAACTACTCAAAAATTCTGCTACCGGTTCTCCAGAACCTGTCAGAACCTGCTGGATTTCACCCCTGGTTTAGTCCAAGGACCCTTTGAAAATAGCCGTATAATATTCTCTCATATATAAAATTATTCAAAGTTCAAATAATACTTCAAAGCCCAAAGGTGCTTTTTTCAAGAGGCAACTGGAATTTCTGGTTTTTCTTTGAAGACATTTCGTTTCTCATCCAAGAAGCTTCTTCAGCTCTGACTGGATAGTGGGGAATGGAAGGATTTATACTTCTTGCAGACAGCTGGGCATTTGCATTCTTTTATCAGGTTGTTAAGGTCACCAGGAGGTTTATCTGTGTCATCAAGGTCACCTGAGTGGTGCAAATTGGAGTGGCGTCTTCTTGGAACTGTTGAAAGGACTGTGTTGTAGATTGGAGATAGATGTTGTCATATCCCTCCCCCTCTGTTGAGAGAGGACTGTTCAATTTTGACATAGATGGCCTCTTTAACCCCTCTTTCAAACCAGTGATCCCCTCTGTGCAAAATATAGACTTTGTTGTCTTCAAAAGAGTACCCTGTGTCTTTTAAATGCAGAAGGACTGCTGAATCTAGTCCTGATGTGTTTGTTGTCCTATGTTGTGCCATTGCGTTTCCCCAATTTACAGATCTGAACATGGTTCACTGCATTGTACTGCATATACAATGTTATTCAGTTTCTGTCTGGGTGTTTTATCCTTGGGTGGACAAGCTTTGGGACAACCATGATCTGGATGATTGAGAATCTCCATAGACACTCCAAAGCTGTGGTTTATTTGTAAATTTAGACATCTGTTCCTTCCACTACATTGTGGGATGTGATATGGAGGCAAACATTGAGGACAAGATAACTTGTAGATTGTTTTATGAGAAAAAAAAGGGATCCCTGCAAATAGCCTCTTTTAATGGAGGCTTTCAATAGTTCACATATTTTTGGGGAGTTTTTGTGCAGTGGCTTTCAGAAGAGATCTAATGGGAGCCTCACAATTCTTAGACCCTGAAGACACCAACTATATACATATACAGTTAGATACTAAAGATTAGTCATCTGAATTCATGCATGAATTATAGCATCAGTAAGATTTAATGCACTGCATCTTAATAATGTCATCTAAACTGTGACCAAATTAATTCTATTAACTAATGCCAGAAAATGTGTTTGCGTGGGGAGATAAAATCTTAAAATGTATATGAGTGAATACACACATATACAATATGCAAATATTATTTCACAGGACGCTTTCTAAAAACTGTGCAAATAACAACTTGGCAAAATAAATTTCTCTAAGGGATTATGCAAACACTGAACATAGTTACAGTGCAGATTTGCTTTCTTTAGAATGCAGTTTGTGATAAATGAATACAGATAACACTAGAATAGTAATTTGGAATTGATATTATTCTTACCTTATAAAGCCATTTTAGAGGGAAAAAGGAGAATGAATTGAACTAATGCAAATGTATTCACCATGCATGAAATTTGTACTTAGCCTTGAAAATTTAGAAAAGGCAGATAATAACCATTTGCTGGAATTGTAATTACTGTCACCATTTGTAAAGCATTTATGTAAAGTACTACACTATTGACTAACCAAGTGCAAATTCTCTGCATTTTGTTAAATATGAAATCATCAATTTTAAAATCTTCCCACAGTTCTGTAAAAACTAATTGAACATACTAGCATGTTTCTTTCTCTCTATATATATATTTTAAAGTTTGGGTTTAGATCAATGGAGCATAGTTATACTTCTGAATAATTCTGTTAGATAATTGAGAGAGAATGTGCAAACATATATAGTAGCTTTGCAGGGTAATACTGTGTCTGTTTATTTGGAAGTCTACTGGTTTAAATTAGTTCATTCACAAGATAATATGCATAGTGTAGATTATTCAATTGTTTCAGATTGCAGCCAATAATGAATTTAAGAATCTATTGCCATTGTCTCCACTTTTCCATGTGCATAATTCCATGTTCTATAAGGTCAGCAAATGCATTATTTTTCTAGAGGAGATAACTATAAGAGTTGTGGTGGCACAGTGGTTAGAATGCAGTATTTGAGTCTCAGTGACTTAGGCTTGACGCAACCTTCCATTCTTGGTTCCATCCAGGTTGGTAAAATGAGGACCCAGATTGTTGGGAGCAATATGCTGACTGTAAACTGCTTAGAGAGGGTTATAAAGAACTGTGAAATGGTATATAAATCTACGTGCTAGTGCTATTGGAAGTCCTACATCCTCAAGTATTGAGTAAAATAATTATCATGTACAAACATGCATGGTAAGGAAAAAATAAATAAATAAAATGGATTTGTTTTCATAATTTTTTTTCATAATTCTGGAGCATTTAGATTATCCAGAAGATCTTGAATAGTGACAGATTTGAAAAATGCTGCTCAGAAATTTTGTAAACAAGGGACTACCAATATTGATAGCTTTTAAAGATATTCAGACATATTCATGTTTAATAATGTATAGTACGTATAATAATAGCTGTCATACCGGTATATATTTGAAATACATATTTTATATACCATATATTTAATTGTAAGAGTCACTTGCGGAGTGAGATAGGCAGCATATAAATTTAATGAAGTAAATAAATGTATAAATAAATATAAAAGTATGTTGTTAGTTGCAAAGTCGTGTCCGACCCATCGCAACCCCATAGACAATGTTCCTCCAGGCCTTCCTGTCCTCTACCATCCTCTGGAGTCCATTCAAGCTCACTGCCTACTGCTTCAGTGACTCCATCCAGCCATTTAATTCTCTATTGTCCCCTTCTTCTTTTGCCCTCAATCTTTCCTAGCATTAATGGGACTCTCCAGTGAGTCCTTCCTTCTCATTAGTATAAAAGTATATTATTTTATTCAGAGACATCTAGTTGACGGCTCTAAGAACTAAATACCAGATTATATAGTGTGATATGTCACAGCTCTTCTCAGGTTTTATACTTTGTTCCTTCTGTCTATGGAGATTCAGATCCAAACCATGATTGACCCAAAGGTACTTTTCAAAAGACAATTGACTTTCTTAGTTTTTTTCCTTGAAGACATTTTGCTTCTCAAGAAGCTTCTTTGGTTTTGGTTGAATGGTGGGGAATGGAAAGATTTATATTCCTTAGTAGTCATCTAGATGACTACCAGTCATCTGGTTGTTAGCACTCTGAAGGAGAGAGGTCTAAATTGTCTTCCGTTTCATTTTTTTTTACAAAATGTTACAATTATTAATGACTGCAACCATCCCTTGAACATGTAAGCAAACTTCTTTTGACTGTTTCACATGTTACTTTCAGATCCTTCCATACCCCGTAGTGCCTCTATTTCAGAAAAATAATTCCAAGAGGACAGTAGCAATGCAATTGAAATATATACCTACCAGATTGCTTAACATTTGTAATGTAGTTGCATTAACCTTCTCTTAGATCACAAGTTTCCTTTAAATAAGAATATATTTAAATGAACATGAGAACCTCTTTCCCTAAACAGTTTCCCTATGTCTAGGGTACTCATAGGCAATCCATATAGCCTGAAGCTTATATCTCTGTGTTTAGCAAAGTTCTGGGAACTGCAGCCTCTTTTTTCTCTCTTATCCTCTTTGTTACTAAAGATCTTTGTTCTTCCTCCTCCATTAAAATCACACTCTTAGCAAGAACCACTGGGGGAGAAGTCACACCCCTAACAATCTTTCACAATATTTTTTGTTTCTCCACTGTTATGAAATTAGAGGTTTTTACAATAATCACTAGAAAGAAGCATGAAACTTTAATCTCAGTTTCTTCCCCATAAACCCTTTAAGAATGTAAGACTCCTAAAGGCATTTATATGACAACGAAGCCCCACAGCTCAGAACCACATATGTAGAACTTTCCATTATGCATGCAATTGTTCTTGGTTAATTTCAATTTTATCCCAGCCATTTCTTTATAACATTCTTACTTTTCTTGTAAGAAATAATTTCCTGTTGAGCTTTTACTATTGTAAATTGTATTCAATACAGAGGATGTTACATTGTGGGTATTTTAACATTTTCCCATTAAAGTTTCAAGATGCAAGAACATTACTCTGTTGAAATGTTCAGACATAGACACTTAAGAAGATTTATTCTGAACAGAAATTAGAGAAATTTGTCTGTATTAATGCCTTTAAATACCCTCATTATCTGAGTACTTGCTAAGGTCTAGTAATGTGAGGCAAGAAAAAATGCTAACATACAGTATGTGCCAGAAAGACATTCCTACCTTGCTTCTAAAATTTCATTTTGACATTGATATTATTAAAGATTGATTTCTTAGTCTGAAGTACTGCATGAGTCTTTTAAGGAAAAGCACATTAGAATTTCTTATATTCAGCCTGGCATCTCTCATTTAAAAACATTCATCTAGAAAGAAGTTTAACTGATTATAGTACTTCCCCAAATAGTATCTGCTTAGAATTTGAGGATAAGTATTTCTGCATATTATTTTTGTTCAAATGTAACAAGCATAAATTGGTCGTGCTGTATCAAATATATGATGTGGTTTTTGCTTGGTTATGTTGTTAGAACATTTCATCATATAACTATGGTTATTAATCATAACACACATACAAAAATATCTATCACACCAGAGATTCTCAACCTCAGTTCTCAACATGCTGGATGAATTTTGTGAGTTGAAGTCCACACATCTTAAAGTTGCTGAAGTTGAGAAATACTATATCACACTAGTCCCTTCTGAATAAGTGACATAATACAGAATGCAGAAAAAGAATAAAAAATACCCAGACAAATTAAAGCATGAGATATGAAAAAGAAAAAGAAACAAAAGTTTATTTACTATACTTTTTCATTACATTCTGCCTTTTAAAACTATCCTTGCTTCCATCATATGAATATGCCATTTTATGTACTGATTTTTTATTAAACTTCTCAACTCTCCCTTTCTAAAGATCTCATCAGTTCCATCCAGCTAACAAGTCTACTTGCTCTCTCTTTTTGTCAACCCATTCACAATTATGTGTATATTTTGCAATCCAATCTTTTTTCATTGTCACTATATGCCCAAGCATCTCAACTTGTCTTTCATATTGATTGCATTTTGTATTCAATCCATATTCATCCATTAATTCTTACCCTTTCCATACATTATTATCAACACTTAAGCACTCAATTTCCACCACGTTCAACTTGGGGTTATGTTTCTCCTGATAGATTCAAGTGAAAAAGTGAGATAAGTCTGCTCTTATGCATAGTCATTTTCACTTCTCTTGACAAATGTTCATTCTTCACCAGATAAATAATGTCAATCACATTCCCACCAGCATTTTCACATCTTAACATTTATTTAACCATTTTCATATCAGTATTCTACTAAATGGATATTTTTGCTCTAGTTTTTTCTGTCTGTGTGTGTGTGTGTGTGTCAAAGATGAAATAACAGATTTTCAAGATTCTGTTATTCTACTTCACTACAATAAAGATTATTCCTGGAATCCCTGCCTTACATATTTCTTGACCTGACCTGCATCTGAATGTATAGCTGATTTCTATGTTGACAGACTTCAAAAGATTTCTTATACTAAAATAAAAGAGGAAGGGGAAATATATGGGTTTTTTTTTCCATGCTCTCTTTGTAATTTCCCCCCCCTGAAAGTTCCCCCTTAGTAGTCTGCTGATACTTTCCTATCTCCAAGGTCACACTAAATTCCTTTACATGAATACAGTAGTATGCACAATGTGTACAAACTAGAATATGAAAATGCTTTTATGTATACACACCAGAATATAAAAGTTTGTAGTTTTGTAACCTAATTGATCTTTTGCATTGCTCAAACAGGTTTCTATTTTAATACATTTTTAGATTGTCTAGGGCTGTAATGCTACTGTGATATAAATTGTAAATGTTATTTCAGGTGCTCAACTAAGTTACACGGTATTCTATCTTCATTTTATATAAGGAGTTATTTTTGTTAAAAAATATCTGGATAATATTTGAGCTTTATGTTGTAATCAGGTTTGCCAGAATACTGTATAGCAGCTTTTATTGTAATGTATAGCCCAGTCTGAACAATGTATTTTTTAGTGTTTCAAACACAAATGTTTTATTGTCTTTATTGAGAATGTTCTGAATTTTGTTTTTGTTTGTGTGGCTGCAATCAAGCAAGTATTAATTGGAGAGCACTGGCTCACCAACTTTAGCTGTGTGAAAATATCACTAAGAGCACAACAAACTTTATTGTTGTCCCTTCTGAAACTAACTCAATGTTAGTTGGTGTTTTTAATGTTTTCAAACTGTGCAGCTGGTTTTACTGCCGTTCTGAAATTCAAAATTGGATTCTTGTACTGATCTCACTTTAGGCTATAGATAGAGATGCATAGTTTGATTAGCACATAAAATGTTCCTTTTGGAAAATAATGCATGCAAAGCAGATAAAAGATGAGGATACGGAGATGCATATCAAGTTTTTAAATTTTTTACATTCGATTGATTTATTATGTTGTCTTTAGATCAATGAAAAAACTTAAACTGGAAAGTTTAAATGGGGAGATAATATCCTGCTCCCAGATTAAAATACCTAGTGAGATTTAACTGATATTTTGATTGCTTTTATTGTTAGGCGCTCTTTTAATTGCATCTGAATTTTTAAATGATTTTTGTTAGAAGTTGTTAATGAGGGACAGAATGTAGCACAAATCAAAACAAATACTTTAAATGACTGAAAACTCAATTCCAAGTAATTTTTCATAGAACCTGCCACCCAACATCAGAATCATCAATATATTTCAGATGTCCTCTATTTCCTGTTCTAACCTTCACTCCAAGAGATTGCATGTTTTCGATTATTTCTAACTGACAACAGCAACATATCAGATTCTTGAGTCAGCAACATTGGCTCATAATATTTCTAAAGCTGCCAAAGTTCTCAAATAAGAGCAATGTCATAAAGAACTGGTTGCTACAGCAAATTGTTATGATGCAAGTATAAGCTTGATGCAAGTGAAATCGCTGTAATAAAAATGAATTTTTCAATAACATTTCATTTATTATAATAATTTAAAAGACTAAAATGAAATGAAATGATTCTCGTGGATAAAAGAAGTAATTTTAAAAAGAATGACCCAATTGTTGCAAATTATGGATGATACCAATGAAATTAATCAAATGTTTCTTATATTGTCCTGTTCTGTTCAGATATTGGTGGAACATCAATCTACAAAAGGCCCACTGTATAGTAGAAAACATCCAATGGAGACAGCAATAGCAACAGTATTTAGGCTTATATTCTGACTCATAGCACTTTACAGCACTCTCTTGGCTGTTTACAATTTAGAATTTGCATATTGTCCCCAACAATCTGGGTCCTCATTTTACCAACCTCGAAAGGATGGAAGGCTGAACAACTTGTGATTTGTGCAGCTGAAATTCCCATTTCCATTCCTTCATTTTGAAGAAACTGCCAGTGATTTTTAAGAAACTGAAGTTATAAAGCAAAAATCCCAATTGCCTCAGACAACCTGGATAAAAATTTCTTTAAAAATAACTGCCATTATAATGGTGACTTTATAATACTGAATTATAATCATTCCAAGGTTATATTGGGGATTTTGTAATATAAACAGTTCCTTCCCATTCAATTAGAGAATCAAACATTTTTAATGTTTTGCACATTTCAATGTACAAAACTATTGTTATCTTTCTAGGAGTGCATTGGCCTATAATTTCCTGGATCCATTTTTCCCGTTTGGTATTACTTACCAGTCTTAGCTCATTCTTAGCTTTACTGAGTGCCTACCTGAACATTCAGGTTATTGGGTGGTATTTTATTTTACGTATGAACTTCTCTTTCCTTTTTTTATACTTCTTTTGTCTCTTGATTTTCTTTCACTGTAGTATTGTTTTTGCTTGTGCCTTTATTATCTCATTTTTCAAATTTACCATGTCTCTTGAACTTTTTTTTTCCTTTAGGATTTCCATCCTTGGAATCTTTCCTAATCTCATTCTTATTTTTTTGAAGGTAGTTCTCTTAAAGTCTAGAACACTAATCTGACTTCTGGCTGTATCATGATTAATTCTAGTATGAGAGGATCACTCAACCCATAGTTTCCTCTAACCTGAATTCCTTTAACTATTTCATCCCTATTTGTTAGAATTAAGTCCAATATAGCTCTAGTTCCCTCCTCTGCCTTTTGGGAGACAAAGTTGTTAGCTAAGCACATAAGGAACCTATCTGATTTTCCGCTCATTGAAGACTTTGCCCCCCCAGTTTGTCAGAGTACTTAAAGTCTCCCATTATTATAGTAATGTGTATAGTATAGTATAGTATGGCATGGCATGGCATGGCATGGCATGGCATAGCATAGTAATGTTTCCTGCACACCTCACCTAACTGTTTAGGAAAGATTTCATCTATTTGCTCCTCTTGGGTGACCTGTAATATGCAGCTATAGCAAGTCATTTCTTTTACCTTTGATATTTACCAAATAATTTCAAGAAGACTTTCATTCTGTCTGTTCCCCATAGTATAGGAGCATTGATGTACAGATATCTGAGCCCTTTATGGTTGATGCCTTTTTTTCCCCTTTGGGGAAATCTGAAGTTCCCTTACTTTCAAGTCTTTTCTTCAGGTATCTGTGTGTTTCCTTCCAGGGGGAAAGGATGAAATCAATTACTCAATTCTAGAGGCAGGGGCTGCCTTCTCATTTTTTTTTCTATGCATCACATGCTGCCATATAATCTGTGTTCACTTCTAATTATTCGCTTTTGTGGTATTGTCTTCCAAGCTAACATATTATTTTCAGGCTGTGCTGAAAAATCATCTCATAAAATTCTATGAAGAAGCTTTTTTATCTTAAGTGTTATGTCTGTCCTGGAGGATTCCAATAAGAATTCTCCAGGAGAAACAAGACATTTAGAATATATTTTGCTTGGAAAAGCCATTTGAAATCTAAAACGTGATTTGGAACATTGAAGTAGTGAATTTTTGAAGGACAAGATTATGTACACTACTGATTGTGGGTATTGAGTGATGGCAGATATCTCAGATTAATTTAACCACACAAATATCAGGTTTTACTGTCTCCACACATTGAATGACATTATTTGAATCAAGCTATATAAGCGCATTCATCTGCACCTGTTCATTAATATCCAGGCTTGTGAACTCTTACATATTCAGTAGCCTTTTTACAATAATTGTAATTTCTGTTACATGAAGAACAGAGAACAGAGTCTCGGAATATTGCACTATTTTTAATTTTTAAAGTTAAATTCACGATTTATTATCACAGCATTATATTGGCTTTCCCTATAGTATCCTAATTTCCACAAAGTATCCTGCCTGGGAATTCAGGAACATAGTTCAATTCAACTACAAAATATAAGATTGGTAGAGACTAAACTGGGGGTTCAAATCTTTCTTTTGTGCTTTGCAATCTACTTCTGATTCATTAATCTGTAACTGCTTGGGGGTGTTATACATTAGTCACCTCCCTTCTAGAATCAGGTAGCGTTGTGGAGGGATTATGTTCCTGATCAGGAATAGTATGTCACCTCTGAGACTGACTATACGAGTTCCTTCTCTAATCTAATATGTGAAAGACTAAGAATCCATCACAGCAGCCTTCACCTCTTTGGAACAGCAAACTAGAAAGGAAGCAGAAGGATTTGAAATATGTAGTTACTAAGAGCATTAATACCTTTCACCAGTAAAGTATGGCTCCTCTCAAATGAGCTGTCTAGGACAAATAAGAAATTTGATATTGTCAGGAAAAATAAATGGAACAGAAGCAAAGATGTCTCTTGGAGGCAGCGTAGTTAATGGCCACCCAGGATATTAATCTTCATGCTTCAAGGCATAAATGGATCAACAAGTAGAATACTTGCTCTCATGGGAAGATATGATTGGTTAGGACAGGCTTGTAATCAGCTATATGTCCTCTTTACTAGGAAAAATAGTAGTCACCTTTGAGTGAGTAGCAAGTGGGTGGGTGATTGCAGCAGCAGAGCTATCACAAGGGTACTATACAGGCTACAAAAAGCAAGGACAAGAAAAGCAGCATTGGCAAAGCAGCATCACAGTGTTATTTCTCTAACTTAGCCCTTGAGATGAACAAAGAAAGAAGAATATTTCAATGCTCTTGCTTTTTAATGATTTGTATTAAGATAAGGTTGTGGTGCAAACAGGAATAATAAAAACAATCTTGTAATATGCAATGCCATTTGTTAAATGTCATATTGTAAGAAGTGCATATAAGAACCTTCTTTTTCATGTTGCTTTTCTGTCTATGGCAGGGGATGTTTATGTTTTTCTCCTTTCCAAGATTAACCCAACTATACAAAGAGATCCATTTTAAAAATGAGATGCATTCCTGCAGGGTGTCTGCAATTACTTAATCTATATACCAGCATGATTGTGCTAGGAATTCTGAGAGCTAATATCCATGCATCTTAAAAAGGCTCAGACTGAAGAAAGCTGTCATATCTTTAAAAAATATAAGCTTCTGCTGGACAAAGACTCTGATTGCTCTTAACTATCCAGCATTCTGCCTTTACACATATCACCCAAGTAATTTTGGATATTTATGAATATTTCATCACCATATCACAGAATGCATACTACAGATATTACTTCCCGTAGACAAATGTAACAGTCTAATAGTAACAGTCATTTACTAAGGACAAGATTAGCAAATTACACTCTTGGGAAATGGGCACTAAAACTATTGTCCAGGGAAAGTAGTTAGAGTAGACAGTATAAGGAACCATTCCTATTTCCTAATGGCAAGCTCTGATTTATACAGATTCAAATATTGTATTCCCATAATCAACGACTAAAGGAAATAGTGTGGGAATTTAAAATCTAAAAGTGGTAGTAATGATAAATAGTGCTATAAAACAAATAAAACTGGGAATCTTACCAAAATTACCACTACAATTAAGGTTGATAAAATTATGGAATATTGAAAAATAACAGTAATACATTAGCAAATTAGCAAAGGCAAATTAAGCCAGGGAAGACCAGAATGAATCACTTTCAAGAGTTAATGTAGGTCATTTTAAGGTATGAAAGCTTTGTTGCATGGTATGTCACATGAAATGTCATATTATAAAGAAGGACATGGTAGATTTCTGTGATATTCTGCAACTTATATTAGAAAAATGTTATAGTGGATAAAAATCTCTCTATTTGTTCTTTATAATACTTTGATATTTGCTGGTCTATGAAAACAGGATTTGACATAGAAGCTTTGGAAAAACTTATTATAAAATATCCTGTGGACCACAGTGTGCATCTTCTTAATAGATACTTCTGTTCACAAGAGTTTGGGTGGATTTAACTGGTGGGAAATAACAGCAACTCTAAATCTGAAAAATGTACAAATAGTTTCCAGATATCCAAATAAGTCCTGGCTTCTGAAACGAGGTTCCTGTCTTATTATTTTGCTGACATCCTGGGGAGTTGTGGATAATATAACACAGTTGAATCTTGCTAGTATGTCATCTTTTATTTTATCCACTAAAGCCACAGCTTTGAAATGAGGGCCAAATCATTTGCAGGCTCAGCTCTGAAGAGAGCTTATTTTAAAACACTGTAATATTCTGTTTTTGTTGGATTTGTGTAAAATCTTACAGTCTTTTGTAAATAGCTGCTTAATGGCACCAGCCAATGGCTAAATCCACCTAAAAACATGGCACCAGATTTTAGTTAAATTGAGAAGTGTGGCTCTAATTTGTATTTTTTAAGATCCTAAAATGAGCACCTCTTAATTTTTTTTAGCTTCAGCAAACATCTCACTTTAAGTCTTCCATATTTTCTGTACCATATGCAGCTTATTTTTGATAAAATATTTGATGTGAGATAATGGCATGATTTCCACAGGTTTGCTGGGCTGACCTGTTCCATAAAGTATTCTTGTCAATAGGTGAGTTCTTCATTTCTGTAGCTTGTCATTTAAATTGTTTGCTTCATACAATGTAACTTCTTTGGCAACTAGGGTGGCAGAGTGGTATATTTTGACATAGCAATGGGTAAAATAGATGCATCCAGGCCTACTCCTTCTATGCAATATATTCTACTGAAATATTTGAGGTAAAAAGAGATGGGTATTAACAGCACAAATACTTTCAATCACATATTTGTTCAGGATTACAAAAATGTAAGAATAACAGTGATAAACAGCACTATATTAATTACCCTGTGCACAAAGAGAACTGGAATTGTTGCCATAAATGCATTTTATTTTTAGGCAGCTATTCAACTTGCTGATTTGAATTCTATTTATAAGATTATTTTAAAAAAACAAACACACTACTATATTATAGATGCTGCAAAATATAAGGATTATGTTTTTATAGTCTACAGCAGGTCTGCACAATGAATGGCCTGCAGACTGTATGTAGCAGACCAGCGGCCCTGTACAGTTAAAAAACAACAACAACAATGAAATGAACTGCTTCCAAACATTACGACCACCAGGAAAAATTCACCACTGCTACCACTGCCTGAAAGGCCTGGTGCAGAGCACCGTCAGTGCTTTCTGGCTTCAAAGATGCCACCAGCTCCATCACTGTTGTCATTCCTCTCACACTGAACAACTGATTACACCAGGTATTCTTGTGCAGACCACAATAGCAATAGCACTTAGAGTTATATACCGCTTCACAGTGCTTTACAGCCCTCTCTAAGCTGTTTACAGAGTCAGTATATTGCCTCAAACAATCTGAGTCCTCATTTTACTGAACTTCAGAAGGAGGAATCTTCTGAGTCAACCTTGAGCCGGTGAGACCCGAACTGCCAAAATGCTGGCAGCTGGTGATCAGCAGAATAGCCTGCAGTACTGCATTCTAACCACTGATCTATTCTAGCCACTTGCAGCTCTTAATGCTTAATTTATCAGTGTGGATAAATTAGTTTTCCTTTTACCAGTTGCTCAGGCCAGTCTACAATATAATATTCTTCTTGTTGTTGTTAGTTGCAAAGTCATGTCTGACCCATCACAACCCCATGGACAACATTTCTCCAGGCCTTCCTGTCCTCTACAATCCTCTGGAATCCATTTAAGCTCACGCTGACTGCTTCAGTGATTCCATCCAGCCACCTCATTCTCTGTTCTTCTTTTGCCCTCAATCTTTCCCAGCATTAGGCTCTTCTCCAGTAAGTCCTTTCTTCTCATTAAGTGGCCAAAGTATTTGAATTTCATCTTCAGGATCTGGCCTTCTAAAGAGCAGTCAGGTTTGATCTCCTCTAGGATCGCCTTGCAGTCCAAGGGACTCACAGGTGTCTTCTCCAGCACCATAGTTCAAAGGCCTCAATTCTTTGGCTCTCAGCCTTTCTTATGGTCCAACTTTCACAGCCCTACATTGCAACTGGGAAAACTATAGCCTTGACTATACACACTTTTGTTGGCAGGGTGATGTCTCTGCTTTTTAGAATGCTGTCT
>JANHFK010001624.1:0-2500 GCA_036250565.1 Sibynophis collaris
AGATAGATAGATAGATAGATAGATAGATAGATAGATAGATAGATAGATAGATAGACAGACAGAGACAGACAGACAGACAGACAGACAGATATTCTCTCTCACACACACACACACACCTCAAAGTATTTTTTGAAACAAATTGCAAGATTGTGGAACACAAGGTACAGTACAGCAATGGGAGACCTGAATGAATATTTCACTATCATAATCTAGCATATAGAAAACAACAAATAAAGCAGTAATGAAAAACAATCATTGATGTGAGCCATAAAAGAGAAAGTTTCCATTTAGCTTAAAAACAAATAATAACCTTGATCCTGCCAGTTAAAATTTGCAGAAGCTCTTCAAAGCATTTATGAGCTTCTAAATAATTTGCTCATAAAATGTTTGACATCCATAACAAATACGATGCTATCTTAAACTCTACAAAATAGTAGAATTAGTGGGGAAGGGGGAAGTATCAGGAAAAACTCTGATACAAAGAAGGATACAAGAAATCTGAATATATCATGCAATCATATAAAAACCATCATAATGAAGCTAGATGTCACAAGTCAATAATAAAATGAAACATCTCCCATCTCTATACATAGCTCCACACTTCAAAGTAAATAGAAATGGATGAGCTACATATCTTATTTACTTCAAAAGCAATGAAAATATTACTATTGTGCTTATTTTAAAACAAGTCAGACTATACATAAATTGCTGGAGTTGCCTGCTCATGACCATTAAAATAGAGGGATTTTGGTAATATCTTCATCATTCTAAATCATAATTTAATAATACAAAAGGCTGAAATCAGTAGCCTTTACATTCTTTTAATTTGCCAAAATAATAATAATAATAATGCAATTGGCATGCATGAAATCCTTAAGATGGAAAATTGAGTAACTTGAACAAACAAATATATCTACAAATATATTCATTTTCCCATAATAGGCAAAATAATTTTGCAAGGTGTAGATGCAACAAATGGTCATTGTGAGTAAAGTTTTAGAAATTTAAATTAATTAGCCAGGGATTGATTTTATTTTTTTTAACTAGGTAAAATGAAACGCAGGCAAGATGGACTATTTTATTCCTGATCAATTATAACATTCATAGTCACTCAATCAAGGAACTCCTCCAACAAAGTAGTGGAACTCATCTTGTAGTGAAGGGGACTTTTGCCCAAACTCAACATCAAGTATGGAGCAGGGGAGAAAAAAATAACTTTCATTTTTGAAAGAGAGACGTGATATCCTAAACAAACTATTTGATCCAAAACAGGCCATCTGACCCTGCAGTTCATCATACCCTCGTGATTCCGAAAAAAATGAACCAAAGAAAAAAGAAGAAAAAAGCTGACAGCCTTGGACATGACAGCCAACTCCAGCACCAGACTTTGCCTAGAATTCTGCAGGGAAAAAAGTAAAAAAGTACCTTTCAGATGTAGTTGCTCCTATGCCCTGTCAGTCAGACACTTAAACAATAAAACACTAATAGTGCCAAATAAGCCCAAGAGCTTATACTGTTTTCTTTAAAACAGACACTTAGAAAAGTCAAACAAGATTTGGAAGAAAAGAACATAGATATGTTTGCCATTCTTGCCCCAATTACCACAAGTTCGTATCTTACCAAGAATATAAAGAGGGTGCCACCAAAGCCTGTAAAACAGAGCCTGGTTAGGGGCTGACTGTCATGTACCCAAGGTAACGTCATGTCCAGCACTATATCCCACAGTTTCCTGGGAGTAAGGGAACCAGGCAAGGAATGTATGAGTTTCCTCTATCATGTATCCTCCAGCATTTGTTTCCTAGGTCAGTGTGTTAGGAACAAGATAGATAAAAGTAGACTCTTTGTGTGAGTCAGGACTTGTTAAGTGTAGGATGATCTCTTTCTATGAAGATTGATTTGAAAAAAGCATTTCCATCAATTTAGACAAAAATGACTTAATACCCTGTTTCCCCAAAAATAAGACATCCCCTGATAATAAGCCCAATCGGGCTTTTGAGCGCCTGGCAATAAGGCCAAGCGCTTATTTCAGGGTTGAAAAAAATATAAGGCAGGGTCTTATTTTTGGGAAAACATGGTAAAAAGGTTTGTCTTATGTTAGAAGATTTGTTTTACCATGTTAAGACAACAATGGGTAAGGCACTGTTGCAAAAAAGGGTTCACAATAACTATTTCTGCTGCAATCCATGCATAATTAGTTAGTAGAATTCTGTTTATCCCTACTTAGAACACATCCTAAGTAAATTAAAATCCATTGATTTAAAGGTCGTCACTTTAACAGAGAGTTATGCCTGAGTTTTAGTGAAATTGTGATTATTTTATTATCAATTTAATTTAATCTAAATTATTTATTTAGTTAAAGGGTGACTATCTTCAGTCAGAATTAATTTGGGGGGGGTACATTTTATAGTTACACGACTACATGTTGCTTTAAATGTCATGTGGTTGTATCACTCTCAAACAGAGAAGTGGACATAGAACAAAATTTAAATTTGATTAAACA
>JANHFK010001624.1:5000-10110 GCA_036250565.1 Sibynophis collaris
TTGTTTTCCACCACGTCTGAGTCAGGATTGCAAGGGTGTGGGTTATACCACTCATAGGGACTAAACCTGTGGTAATTGACAAAGGAAAGAAAAAAACAGATTTAACAAGCAGCAAACCGAAAGTCTATCCAGCAAATTTGCTGCAAAAGAGCAGAAAAACAAGAAAAAAGTTAAATAGAAAACAGAAAGAAACTCTTCACAATGAAACTGCATTGTACGAAAGAAAGAAAGAAAGAAAGAAAGAAAGAAAGAAAGAAAGAAAGAAAGAAAGAAAGAAAGAAAGAAAGAAAGAAAGAAGTATTCTATCAGCTAATTAATACTGCTTTATTAATAACAATAATACAATAATGTACTCAGAAATAATATGGCCCCATGAGAAGTCACTCAAAAGCTTTTAGTAAGCATTACTTAATTTTTCAGTAACATTACACCATGTTGCTATCAGGCATGTTATTACATATCAAGAAGAGGAAACTGTTACATTAAGCTAATTAGCAAAGACATAATTGCATTTTAAAAATTAATTGCAATTTTTCACAAAAGCTTTCAGCCAATGAGCACAGAAGGAAATCATTTATAACTGTGGGTTAATATATTTTATTAAAATTCAAAGGATATTATTATGATGATGATTCAGCCATTTTTATCATTATAAATCTAAAATGTATGTGAATGTCCAACCTCTAGATCTGATAGAACTTGCATAAATTAACTGGAACATTCAATAATCTCTATAATTAATGGACAGAACTCATTCCAGAGACTCCCTTATGTTTCTGGCCCTCAACATTTATTTAACTGGAGAATGGACTGTCTTAAATCCACATTTAAATCCACATTATACATCTCTTTATTATTTATTTGAGAAGTGATCAGCTTCTCTTTTAGGGAGAAGGAATAATTTTTTAAAAAACTATAAATGTGCATTATTTGATTACTGGAAGTAATAACGACAGAACAATGTGCAATATTTACATCACTCATGACTTCCAGTTTGAAATCCAGTGTGTCGGGTTATGGCTGAAACAGGAGTAGGGAACTTATGTACTTAGAAGTGTTGCTGAATATCACACTTTATTGCAATTTCCGTGATTTCTGAAAATTATAGTTCAAGATGTGGAGAATCACCCAAAGTAATACATAAAGACTTCCCTAGCTTATTGTTAATTGGTTTTTATGTAAAAGCACACTTAGGAACAAGTTCTTATGAAGCAAAATTGAATTTCCCAATTAAATTATATGTAATAGTTATTCATATCCTGATGAATCACATACGTGAGATGGATGGCTATATACTGTACATTTGATCAATAAATATAAAAACAAATAATTCACCTCAGGTAAGCATTTGGATAGTAGAGAACCCATTAGATTTGTTACTGGGTCTTTTCACTTGGCACACTTAAAAATTATGTATTTAATATTAATTACATCGTAGAAGGAGAAAATAAACAGCATAGTAAACAATGTATCAATAATTCATCGGATATAAGAATGTAAGAGCTAAATTCTTGATAATGCATTATTACAACTTCTCAAATCTTTAAAGCCACTCTGTTACAAAACCAAATTGAAGTACGAACGCATTATTAATGCATTAAAGGGTAGGAGGGACAACAACTTGTCATGTAATTAAAGATATCTGAATAATGTTTTTCTCACTTCAGAGAATGCAATCTTATTTCCAATAATCTTTTCAACACATTAACATTCAGAAGATCAAACAAGCCATTTTTATCCTCTTAATAGAATGATAGTATATCTCCTTAAAAGCCTGTGCTTGAGAAACAAAGAAATGTTTCATTTTGGTCTCAGAAGGAAAACTGACATTGCTGCTCAGAAAAAATTGATGGGTTTATAATTATGTATTCTGACCCTCTCTTTTTTGTGCACTGTTTCCCAAGCAATCTAGACTTATTTTATTTTATTTTATTGTGTATTAGTATAAGAAGAATCCCTTTCAAAGTACTTTGTCTTTGATTTAGTAACTTATTCACAACTTCCCGTAGCTGCATATGCATAAGGATCATCTGAAGGACAAAATTATGATTTATAAAGTTTTCAGGCTCTGAATTTACTTGTTTCATTGAGTAGGTTGAGGTTTATAGGTTTTAGGCACTTTGGGATCAAGGGAAAATGATTCAAAATTCCATATGCTTGGTCATAATACAAGAATCACTTATGAAGTGAATAAAAGAAAATACTGTCCCTTTTTTTGTTTTCAAGTAAACAGAAACAAAAGAGGGCAAGACACACAGAAAAAAGATAGATATAATTATAATTAAATGTATCTGAACAAGATTTACACATACAGTACATGACACTAGAATAAAATTTCATGTTTCATCCATGAAAGAAAAATTTATAAATATTTTTATGTTGGGGTACATGGACAAGATTTGGCTTTAGGTTAATACTACTAGCTTTCCATCTACAGGAAGCATTCAAGCATGAGAATGCAATGATTGGATTCAGAGCACTTTTTCAGGCTCCATGGACTATACTTGAAGTTGGGAAGTTAGCATGTGTCTCTCTGTGTAACTTTTCACATCTTGAATCACTAATGAACTTACATCTGGGTTCAGATTTGGATTATAGAGAATACTGCCAAGTGTGTATGCTTATGTACATGAATAAAATTATCCCATATAGTATGGAGCTCTTTCAAACCTACTGCATATCAATAATAAAACAACTGCTATAAGGTAGTAAATGAAATAAAGTAAATAATAATGATTTCTCTCCTCTGAATAGTGCACAAAATGTTATGTAAAGAATATCATAATTCAAGGGGGAATTAGGTTGGCAACCCTAAATGAAAGTTAATGAGATAAGTACATCACATCAGTTCCATACATGGAACATCCTTTCTGGAAAATCATAGAAAATATTGATGATATTTATCTATTTCCAGGAAAGGACGAAAAAAATGCAATTTCTATAAATTCATTTACTTCCTATTAAGATTTTTTTTTAGAGTTAGAGAAATAGAAAAGAAAATAGATTTTTTTTTTGTTTTTTTGCCCAGAATTGATGAAGGAAATAAAAGCTGGATGGAAATACTAATGAATCAATTCATAACAAACACTCAGAAATTTATCAGGCTATTTACTGTGGGAGGAAGGTGAAAATCCCTATCCCACCTTCAAGCAATTCCTAGTTGTTAGTATGAAATTAAGAGACATTCACTCTCAATTTCAGCTGGGTTATAACATTTGCTTGTTTGTCTTCCAGATTCATGTTGATCATTTTCCATTTTCATATATAATGCCAAGGTTAATCAGTATAATAAAGACATCAGTTTAAATAATTCCTTGGAACAGTTTTGATGTTCATCAGTTTGAATATTATCTCACAGTTATTACCTCAAGCCATTTCGACAGGATATGCACAACTGGAGTGAAGTTTAGAATGGATCCAATAGACTTTAACTATCAGAAACCTAAAATAATTTTCAATGGCTTTGTAGGGACTTGGTTATGTTGAACAAGATTGCCAAATAGCACTGCAGGTGCAACACTGATAGGAAAATATGATTATATTTTGCCACTGTTATTGCCATGATATAATTATTAATATAGACTATATATATACATATTTGGTTAGATTTGCTCCTGGTCTTTCTACAACAGCACTCCAGATTGCTCTTGTATTATTTCATACACAGGAACTCTTCTGAAAGCCAGGGAGATCCTGAAGATTCTCAACAGTGAAAGGCTGAATAGGCACAGTCTGATCGAAGGCTGTCATCAACCTTTCATTCCAAGTGATGACTAAGGTCTCAATTGAGCAATATAGCAGATTCTCAGGGAATTATCCAAGTACCCTCTTCTGGTTAATGTATTAACAGAGTTGGAAGGACCTTGTAAATCATCTAGTACAGCCCCCTTCCCAATCAAGAGACCCTACATCATTTCTGACAAATGACAGTCCAGTCTCTTCTTAAAAGCTTCCAGTGATGAAGCTCCCACAACTTCTGAAGGCAAGCTGTTCCATTGGTTGATTGTTCTCACTGTTAGAAAATTTCTCCTTATTTCTAGATTGAATCTCTCCTTGATCAGTTTCCATCCATTATTCTTTGTCTGCTTTGGAAAATAGCTTGACCCCCTCGTCTCTGTGGCAGCCCCTCAATATTGGAACACTACTATCATGTCTCTCCAAATCCTTCTCTTCACTAGACTAGCCATGCCGAGTACTTACAACCATTCGTTGTATGTTTTAGCCTCCAGTCCCTTAATCATCTTGATTGCTGTATTCTGCACTTTTTCTAGAATCTCAACATCTTTTTTATAGTGTGGTGAACAAACTGGCGATTAAATGGGTTTGACGTTGCTTGCTGAAATAATATGAATAAGAACATTTAATTCCACAGAGAAGTGAGCATCAAATACATTTTGCCATCTTCCCTATGACCTTTGAGCTAAGTGACTTAACTAGCATCAAACTGATTTGCAAGCTCTGGCATCCTTCTGTTATATGCAGCACTTCAATATGAAAAATGTCCAAGATCTGGAATCTATGATGAATTGTGCTTTTTTTTTCCAGACCTAGAAGTTGGTTAAATCCACTTTTCTATATTCTTTAAAGGAGAAATCTATACTGATTTGCAGCAATTGATTGTTATGTGTTGCTTATCAACATTTCAGTTAGGAATTTAAAAAGGAGAAGAGAAGGTGGGAGAGGTGAGAGGGGAGACAGCTTTTCAAGCAATGTGGTGAAAATAATTCAAGTTGTTTTGCTTTGCAACAAATATCCAGGAGCCCCTTTATCTTTCTTCTTTTTCCTCTCAAACTGCTATGCTTATTAATTCTGAGGTAGCGTTTCCCTTTCAGTGCTATTGCACTTATTGGCATCTTTAAAAAAATGAGGAGAGAAATACATTTAGAGAATTTACAAAAAATGTCTCTCCTTCATCATACAATTGTGTGAGGCAATGCCCAGTACAGGAACACAATTTTCAAAGTGTTTCACATATTGCCATAGAGATTCTTGACTATTAATGCCTTGGTAAGGCCACACTTGGAATACTGCAGTCAGTTTTGGTCACCACAATGTAAAAAAGATGTGGAGACTCTAGAAAGAGTGCAGAGAAGAGCAACAAAGATGATTA
>JANHFK010001624.1:39379-50191 GCA_036250565.1 Sibynophis collaris
GTGATAGTGTGCATTTTGGATTCAAGTTCTGTTAAGATACAGCCTGTTGTGCCTTAAAATTGCTTCTACTGTACAGCACAGTGGAGTTGCCATGGTAATGGCTTCACAGTACTCCACAAGGAGGCCCCCTCTTGTAAGGGGGATTGGTTCTTTAAAAAAACCCCACCCTAGGCCCTCAGCTTCAACAAAGAGGGCAAGTTGTCAGGGGAGGTGCCTGCTAATGCAGGTAATCGCCTCAAAGGCAGGATTGGGATAAATAAATACCCGGGCAACACCGGGTTATCAGCTAGTATATATACATATCACTTTGCATGGCGTTGAATCCAAAGCAACTTTGGGGTAATGAAATACAAACCTGGTACAGACAAAGGTGCCTTCAAACTTGCAAAGAAAACAGATTTCAAGAAAGCAGAATGGATAATTATCCTTTTCCCCACCTACCTTCTTAGATGTTTTCTTGCTTTGCATTCCCTGTTCGTCTTCAGCATCCTTATATTCCACAATTGTGGTGACTTTAACTGGAAAGGACATTTGGGTCAAGAGTTAAGAGACTAACAATGGGTACAAGTACAGCTGTCTCTTGCTTTAGAAATGACTCAACGGGTTTAAAGTTTAGACCTTAAGGGTTCAGTAGCAACGAATCTTTTTTTGACATAGGTGTGGCCCTAATAGTCATTTGTTTTCATCACAACAATGGTAAAATTGGTTCAAAAGGACTTTCCATGCTCTCTTGATCCCTTTTTAAAGCAGCTCCTGGCATTCCCAAGATCTCTAGAACTTCTCATCAAGTAGGTCTTGACGTAGAAGTCAAGAGATAGAGGTCCATTGACCTGGCTGGTGTCCAAGCTTAGAAACTAGCATCAAGCAAACGTTGGTGCCTTCCAGATGTCTTAAGACACCATTACTCCCTTCAGCTCCAAAAAGGATCAGTACAGAAGAACTTGAGAAGAGTGCAGAAAAGATTTTTTTCCGTAACCAGGAGGAACATTTCAGATTTACCTCGCTTGCTGTTTGTCCTTATTAATCTGGGATTGTGCAGGTTTCCAATGCCAGGGTTACTCTTTAGAGACGTTGGGGGGAGAAAAGGGAAAAATTAAGACTAGCATCACAGAGGTTCTTTTACCCAGATTACTGCAGAAAAAAACATTGCTACCAACCTGCCTTCCATTGAGGACCTTCCAGGGGAAGGTTACTGCAAAATCCCCATTTCCTCCCGATCAGCTGGGAGTCGGGAGGCAGAGAATAGATGGGGGTGGAACCAGTCAGAGGTGGTATTTACCGGTTCTCCCAACTACTCAAAATTTTCGCTATCAGTTCTCCAGAACTGGTCAGAACCTGCTGAATACTACCTCTGATTTATACTCCTTGCAGACAGCTGGATATTTGCATTCTTTTAGCAAGTCATTAAGGTCACCTGGAGGTTTATTTGTGTCATCAGGGTCACCTGAGTGGTGCAAATTGGTGTGGATGTTCCAAGAACGCTCCACACCAATTTGGAAAGAAGTAAAATCTCTTCAAAGAAAAACCAGAAAGTCCAAATGCCTCTTGGGGAAAAAAAAGCACCTTTGGGATAATAGTAAAGTTAATTTATTTAATCACTTGTATCCTGCTTTTATTATTTTCACAAACAATTCAAGGCAGCAAATATATCCAACACATCTCCCTTATCCCTTTCCCCCCACCACAAGCACAACAACCCTGTGAGGTCAGTTGGGCTGAAGGAGGGTGAGTGGCCCTAGGTCACCCAGCTGGCTTTCATGGCTAAGGTAGGTCTTGAATTCACAATCTCTTATTTTCTAGCCTGGTACCTTAACCACTAGACCAAGGGTCCCCAACCCTTGGTCCATGGACCCTCACCAGTCCATGGCATGCCAGCAACCAGGCCACGCAAATAAGCGAACCCCATCTGGATGAGGGCAGCATGCAAAACCACGTCCCCTCTGGTCCGTGGAAAAACTTTTCTCCATGGAACTGGTCCTTGGTGCCCAAAAGATTAGGGGCTGCTACCCTGGACCAAACTGGCTCTCTAATAGCGTATTCAGGAACAGAACCCAATTTCCTTCCTTTATATCTATTTGGGATTGCAAAATGTAGCTTTAGATTTTGCTTAACCACACTTTCTTAACAAAGTGAATGACATTGGCAACATTAGGGCTTCCATACATATCTATAAACTCAGTGATATTTTCCATTATGACTGTAACCTTTACACAGCAGTAGGTTCCACTACAATAGTTTCAATATGACTTGCTATCAAAACTGTTATAATAGCTAAAGATCTGGCTATATACTAAGAAATTCTGCACAGAATAGCCATATGATATGCTTGCTGCCAGTAACTACCATAAAGAAATCCATTGTTATATAAAGAAAAAAAAGTTCAATATTTAAAACATGAAACAGATTGTTTCAATTGCTATTTTGGAGAGTTATAAATACCAAATATTTTCCTATTGTTTTAAAGACCCTAGGCTATTCCATTACAGACTGCAATTTTTAAAATCTATTTATTCATATCATTCTTTCAACCCACTTTTATTATTTTTATAAATAACTCAAGGTGGCAGACAGAAAGTAACTGGCCAAAGTCACCCAGCTGGTTTCATGCCTAAGGCAGGACTACAATTCACAGTCTCCTGTTTCTCACCTGGTATCTTAACTACTAGACTGCCTCTTACAATTTACTAAGTGAAAAGTAGTCTCTTTTAAATATCTCAACTTATCCCCCAATTCCTATTTAAGTACTGATTTCATCTATTGACAAGATGATTGGCAATTTATATAGCTACAAAAAATAACATTAATCTTTTTAAAAAGTTTTTTTCAGATTAAGCTAATTTAAAAAAATATAAACAATTTAAATGTGTTTCCAAATTACTTTAATTAGTAGTGTAAAGTTATCAAAATTGTTTAAATATACACAATAACACCATACAATGTAACTGGTCTCATGAGTCCAGAATTATCAACCATGTATTTCTGTTTTTAGTAATTCAGCAGAGGGTGTGTTGTTTTTTTTGCAGTATTCAGTATTTTGCTGTATTCAATTGCATTAGAAATAAGTTAATGATGTATAAAATGAGAATGAATGCAATCTTAAAATGTTATTTTGCAGCACTTCCAATATTCTCTTACCAATACTTATTAAATAATCATGTTTAGAATTTTAATGCAATGTAAGAAAAAGGCTATATAAAGAAGCATTTAGATATCCATAAATCAGCATCTTGATGAAAAATATAAGTGTTTCCCCGAAAATAAGACCCTGTGTTATATTTTTTGGAACCCTGAAATAAGTGCTTGGCCTTATTGTCATGTGCTCAAAAGCCCGATTTGATTTATTATCAGGGAATGTCTTATTTTGAGGGAAACAGAGTATCTAATCTAGTAAATAAGAACAATGGTTTAATTCACAGACTTGTAACAATTAAACAAGCAATGGTCTGGCTGAATCATTCTTCCTCAATCTTTAATTTAGTTATGGAAAATAACAGGAAAGCTAAATCTTCAGGGATTTCCAAAGGGAAAGAGAGTGAGAGCCAGTGTTCAATCTGGTGGGAGAATGTTCCAAAGGCTAGAGACCAGAGAATGGTGTCTTCCTGGAGCCCACCTATTGAAATTCTTTAACTGGCAGAGTCTGCAATAAACCCTTCCTACCTGACCTAGCGGGCTAGGCTGATATAATGGGACAAAGATGGTTCTGCATTTAAGCTGCCAGTCTGCCATGTAGGGCTTTAAAAGTCATAATCAATATCTTGAACTGGACCCAGAAACAAACCTGCACCCAATGCAATTCATGCAGCGAAGGTGTTACATGCGCCATCCTAGGGGAGCCCAAGATTATTCGTGCAGCCACATTTTGAACCAGCTGAAGCTTTCAGATACTTTTCAACGATGGGCCCATGTAGAGTATGTTACAATAGTCCATGCAGGAAATGACTAAGGTAAGAGTGACTAACAGAAGAACCTTTCTATGCAGGAAAGGATATAAAAAGCTCATTATACAAAGCTAAGCAAAGGCTTTCCCAGCTACAACTGCCGCCTGTTTTTTGGGTCATGAGTCCTGTCCAAGAGACTCCAAATTAGTGCAACAGTCAACTGTTTATGATAGCTCCAATCTTTCTTGGAGGAAATTTTCAGAAGATGATGGTGGCTGGTTTTTGTTAACAAATAACTACAGGCTTGCAGTGTTTTTTGGGAATCCAACTTAACCTCCACTTCTGTTAAGGTTTATGCAGAGTTTTGGAGTTTGACACCATCAATATGTTTATGACGTCCCACTCAGGCAGTTTCATAATGAACAATGAAGCCTTTGCCTTGCTCAGAATTTGCATCTTCCATTCCTGTGGCTACACATCCATAAGAATTGACAAACTTGCACACAATTCTTCTCAGTAAGGTTGGGAGTTTCTTGGAATAATATAGTCAACAGTGACTTTGGTTCTAGCTTGCAAACTATCCAGCAACATTACTGTCAGAACAGCAGCATATATGCATTAAAATCATTGGTTTTCAATTAACTAATATAAATTGATATAGTAAGCAAATATCCTTTGGTATATTTATTTTTTAAAAAACAGAATTTGTATGGATAACTGCAGTATAACAATACCTACAACTAACATTTTAAAATGTTCCTTTCTATTAACATTCTATGTGCTGCAATGAAAACAGTGGGAAAGAGATGAAATTAAAACCATAAACAAAGCAGCATATCAATCTAATGTATAAATAGATATTGGCGCCAAAGGAACCAGTGATTCTTTGACAAATGTGTGACAAAGATTTGTCAGAATGATGAAAGCATAATCACAGTTTTGTGATGCAAGTTCTACCCTTCCTGGGCATTCATGAAAATAGACAAGGTCAGGGCTAGCATCACTCTGACTCCCCTTATCCTTTGAATCCTGTCAAAGCTACTGGTAGGCTCACCGTGAATCATCCGCAAAAGTGCAAATCTTTAACCTAATTCCTGAAATTAGATTTCTCCCTAACTGCATGTCTACTGTGAAATCTAAGGAAATTTACGTTTGGAAAGGCTAGACAAATCTTTTCTTTCAACTGACACAGAACTTGATTGTTCAAAATAAATGTACATGATAGTAAGAGTCTTTTGAATTCCTCTGAGGACACAGAGCACAAGAATGCAACGTTAAAACAAAGCTTTGGAATGCGTACAGTGGGTAAATGATACATTAGAGACTGCTTGCCATCACCAAAGTCAATCTAGTAAGGGCAAAACCAATTGGCTTGTTTGAATTATAACAAATAGCACTGAAGATATAAAAAAAGTAAGATTGTCTGATACAATTGGACTATATAATGTAAAAAATCGGAGCAATCTTTTCTGATTTTTTACATATCTATGTAATACATTTCCTACATCCAGCCAATAGATAGCAGGGCAAGAAGAATAGGAATATCACTGCAATAATTGGCAACTTGAACAAGATTTAAAAAAAAAAAAAAGTTCCCAAAGAGAATATCAGGCACTATCACATTTATATATACCTGTGATGACGAATCTATGGCACGTGTGCCAGAGGTGGCACGTAGAGCCCTCTCTGTGTGCACACATGCCATTGCTTTAGCTCAGGCAGCTGGTTGTTGGTTTTTCAAGGCATGCGTGTGGGCCAGCTGGTCATCAGGTTTCTGAGGCGCGCATGCATGCCAGCCAGCATCAGGTTTCTGAGCCGTGCATGTGCATTGGGCCAGCTGGTCATTGAGTTTCTGGCGCTCTGGTTTGGGTATTTTGTGCCAAAAAGGTTCACCATCACTGATATACAGTATACCATAGTACTCCAGGGTTAAAAAAAATTAAGGTGCCAATGGATAAAAATTAACAGTTGACTAAAATGTGATCAAGAAAGAACAATGGCTAATGATTTGATTAGTTAGCTTTTGGAGATATGTCTTAATAAATCTCCAAAAGTTAACATAACATGCTTAATTTAATATAATTGATAATGGTTTCCTGTAGAGACAAAGTCCAGGCATAAAGCAATCATGCTAAAACTAATGTTAAATAATTTGTATGGCACAACATACAAACACAATCTGAACAGGTAGCCTTTAAAGAGCTAAGACATACAATGAAAGGAAACAAGTATGCACAGCTTGAAAAATACAGTAATAAAATAAGCATTATGAAATAATTTTAAAAAGCAACTAATGAAAAGACAAAATTGAGTACAAAAGCTCAGGTTCTGTTTCGGGTTATATTGATGTTTGAATGTCTGATGCCCATCTAACCATTTACGCCATTTATGGTTAATAAGTGATACAGCTGAGCCATCTATATCGATCCATATTAACCAAACAAAAGCTAAATGGCAAGAAAATAGCCTTGAAAAAAAAAAACTCAGTAGTTATCAATATTAGTGTTAGGTGAGGCAGCTCTTTTTTATTATTTTATTTTCACACAAAATTTCATTCATAGACAAAATTTCATTCTGTGTTTAACTTTCCCCTTGGTATATATGATGTCTGCATGCATGTTTTATTACATTTTATATATATAATATTTACTGTATTGTTATATTTAATGTATTATATTAAGATTGGCCTGAGGTGAGATGGGTGGCAAATAAATTTAATAAATAAATTATATGCAATATAATTTATATTTTCAGAGTTTTAAATGTACGTATTCAGGGTTTTCAAAAGAATCCCGTGGCTGATGGCTGATAGAATCAAAAGCCTCAGCATTAGTGTATGGACTCATCAATTTTGTGCTTCTCATTGTCCATATAATAATGCTGAGAGCCTGAGGAATAAACATAACACTGGGATGATTCCCATGATGAGATTATAGTAACAGAAGGCTGCATGTTGTTAAAAAAAGAACAGAAATAACAGGAAAGCAGGGAGAGTCAAAATATATATTTAAAATATACATCCCTGTTAAAATAAGTGGTGAGGCAAATAAAAAACAACACTGTTCTTGGTGACTCCTCCAGGGAAAGAAAAAATGTGACTAGCCCCTCTCAGAAGCATTCTGCAGATCTTTCAAAGGGGCATGAAATCATAATGTTCATTTGTGAGATGATGATAACAACCAGAGATAGGGAAACAAACACATTCTGTATAAAGGGATTTTTTTTTTTAGAAAAATCTTACAATTTTTTCCTTTGCATATAATAATAATTTTGTTTCTTACTATGTTTGAAACCTAATTATTTTACTTGATAGGTCTTAATCCTACCTCAATTGGTCTGTTATCTATAATATTACCCTATCATCTCTATGGTTTCTATTATTTAACTGTAGCTCTATAGTTTTTTATTTTGTACTGTGCAATTCTATGTTTTATAGTCCTGTCCTCTGTCATCTGCAACTGTGAGTTTTCTGCTGTGGTTCCTGTGCTGTGGAATCTTCCGCTTCTCCTTCCCACCCAAATTGGAGGATGACCTCATTGCTTCTCGACTTCCAAGAGGCCTTCAAGACCTGTTGTGCCAATCAGCCTGGAGTCCTAAGGAGGTGGGTGAACTAGTGAGCTGGCACCATTAGTTTTAGCATTCCTTCCTCTATTATTTTTGTTTTAGCTGCTTTTGGAGATTTTAAATGTTTTTTGATATTTATTCTTTCAGTTTTGTTGTACTCCACCCAATTCCATTTGCTTCTAACATCTATATATATATATATTAGATAAATAAATAATAAAACTTTATAAAAGCATTCATAACTTTGGTTTCCTAGTCTGATCTATCTCAAGGGGCTGACAATAACTGAGCCACTTCTAAATGTTATCTGACAGCTGTGTTTTTTAGGGGTTTTTTTTAATGCTTCAGGCCCTTTGGTTTAGGCGACAGTATGTGCTTTTTTGTTTAGGCAACATTTTCTCCATCAAGGTCATCATTCTTATTCTCTATACCACTCCTTTTCTTCCCCAAAACCCAAAAATATTAAGACGAAATATTATAAGGACCTCACGGCAGGGAAGATGAAGAGAAAAGATTTACAAAATAGTAATGCAACCATGAAAAGAAGGCAAAAAAAAAAAAGAATATAGAAAAAGAAACAAAAAAATAGTTTATGAACAATCTGAAATGAAATCTAATAGAAGTGAAATGAAAATGGAAAAGGGGGCATATTATAGTCTATAGCACAGGTGCCAAACTCCGGGCGTCAAGTTGCTGTCACGTGATGTATCATGACTTTTTTTCTCTTTGCGGAGATGGGGTGAGTCTGGCCTGTGCATGATACATCTGGCCTGTGGGCTGCCAGCTTGACACCACTGGTCTATAGAGATTGGTTGATACTAGTTCAGCAAAGTTTTAAGATACTGGGGACTGGGAAAGGCAGGATATCAAACGAATAAATCAATAATTAAACGTTATACATACAATTGTTTGATATAGAAAATTGTTTAACATTGTACCCAAACTAATACATGTAAAGAATTTAACATTAATGCAACATAATGGTGGTGATGGTACTGCTGTTTAAAGGTAAAGATTCCTTCCTATCAAACATGATTCTTGCTGACTGTATAGATACATCTATGTAATTTCCATGGCAATAATACAGAAGCATTTTACTATGGCTGTTTTCTGAGATGTTCCTAGCATACATTTTTAGTATTTCTTAACAGTTCTCCAGCCAAGTACAAAATAATTTAACTCTTCTTAGCTTCTCCAGATCAGCTAGAATACCTCATTTCTATCACTTGGTATTACAGTGGCGGGCTAGATGAGAACAAATACGCTTAAGACTGATGACTGGTAAGGAAGTGGTTCCAAGAGAAAACCAAGCTCAGAGAGCACCAAGGACCTCATCTTCCAAAAGAAATTAGTTATTCTAGATGGCATTGCTTTCCCTTCAAGGGAATTCTTCTAGAGAATTTGCTATTAAAAACCTAAGAAGCTTTTGGGAACAATTTCAATTTTTACCAACTACATTTTTTTCCTGGGCAGAGCAGGACTTACCACAGCATTTTATGTACTGGTAGCCTCAGGGATGAATTCCTGTAATTTACTCCACATAGTACTTCTCTTGAGAGTTTGTTTTACAAATTGCAGTTACTATAGAGTCCTCTGGCTAGATTAGTCATTGGAGTTCCTTAGCATGTACATACATTAGCTATGCTGAAGACTTCACTGGCTATTGATCAGCTATCCAACTGTTGGTGCTGATTTATAAATGGCTCAGAATTTGATTCTATAAGGAACCAGCTGTTTCCATATAGATCTACCCGAACTTGATTTTTTGGTAAGAACTGTTACTGTAAAAATGTGAGCATTCCTTGTAGAAATGCCTCCCTTTTAGAGCACACTTCCAATGTAGGCTAGAAAGTTTTCTACTCAAAGTATGTTGTATTAAATTACACTAAAATAAACTGTAAAACTAAAAAATAAATTAAATTAAAGTTATCTGCTTGTGGATCATTCTCTTGATTTTCTTCTTTACTTTTCATTGGGTGTTCTGATTGTGACTTATTGAATAACTGCTGATGTTACTGTTTTTACCGTTGTTTTATCTGTTTTTATTTAAATATTTCTATTTTGCTGCCAAGAAATGCATGAAGGATAAAACCATCTCTATCAAGCTATTCTTATTTGGATTAACTTCATTTCTTTATTCCAAAGCCAAGCTTTTCTGGCTCTTAGATTCATAAGAAGGGAAAATGAAGAAATTATTCTTTATAATATTCCAAAGTTCAGGAAGATTCATTCGGACAGTTATTTGAAACAAAAACGATAAGTTAATCTAGTTTCCAATTCATTAAGCCAAACAAAGAGAATGGAAGAACAATGGTACTGGTAGATGTTGAAAAATGGAAGAAAATCAACTTGGTCATAGCACCTCTTTCATTCAATCACAAACTCATTAAAGAACTCCAGACAGAAGTGAAAATCAACTTCATGCGGAAGTATCTAGATCTGGTTGGTAACACACTTAACCAATCAGTTCCAGGCTATTCACCATGAATTTGATTAACACATTTAATCAGCTAGCCCTGAAATGCAAGTTAGAAGTAAACCAAAAATTTCTGAAGTTGCTTGACTCAAGAATAGGTTTCTGTTTATAATTAAGTTAAGTGACTTTCTGTTAATAAAATAAATGCAATGGCAATTGCCGTATAAAGATGTGCAAAAGTATCCTTAATTGAATAATTACAAAGAGCTGAGGTATTAGGAATTGTAACTGGTCATTCTCAACAGTGACTTATTAAAAAGAAAGTGCTGTGAGACATGACATTTGCCAAGCACAGATGTAGTTGTCAAATGTGCAAATGTTTATTTTTCTGGGCCAGCTTGGAGTTAAAATCCAGTGCGAATACTTCATTATCATGTTACATGAGTCATAAAGGACATATTGCTCAACATATGGCCAGCACTATTTATGGGTTTCACAGGACCTGCTCAGGTCAGAATCAAAGCTTTACTTGGACAAGAAGAATAGAAGATGCTCAATTTAATTGAGCTTCTCAATTTAATCCTATACAAATTAATCAGGGGAATATTTTAGATAGGATGTAGCCTACATGATTGGTACTGTTTTACCAAAAGCAGTGAAGGAAACAGAATAGTTAATAATTTCTACTTTTAATTTACCTCAACTAGCTTTTCAGTTTTTGAAAACTATGACATTTGTACAAACCTGTGTTTGTTCCTAATTACCCAGATTACCAACCCTAATATACATTCCTCCTCCTAGTTTCCCTACAAGAATAATCCTGTGAGGTGGGTTGGGCTGATCCAAAATCATTTAACTGGCTTTTGCTATGTTATGTTGTGCTATGCTATGCTATGCTATGCTATGCTATGCTATGCTATGCTATGCTATGCTATGCTATGCTATGCTATGCTA
>JANHFK010001628.1:169272-179785 GCA_036250565.1 Sibynophis collaris
GGTATGGGCATGCATGCACATGACCCCCCCCCCCCCGCACTCCCCCCACTTTTGGCACGTGACGGCAAAAAGGTTTGCCATCACTGGGATATGGTATCTGCTTTTGGGGGTGTGGTGGAGGACTTCTTCATGAATAGCCTAGATAGCTGTGAATGTCTGGGCACCAACTGAGGCAACTTACAATAAGATCAAGCCTTTGCCTGAATCTCACAGCACGTTCAAACTTTTTAATTATCTCTCTTAATTAATTTCTCAAAGCTTTACTTACTTTACAGACTACTACACAATCATGCTGGTCCTGTTCTACAAGATATGGGCATGAACTCTCTTACACAGCCTGACTGATAAAAGTTTAACCATAATTTTAAAATGAACTTGGTCCAGCCAATGTACTTTCCTCTCCCTTCTCCATCTCTTGTCTCTTAACACATATAGAAAATCTGGTCCTTTGGCAGTGGCAATGAATGCAGAAAACACACCTTCTTCCTGTTTAATTATAGCTTATTGAAGCATCTGAAGAGGTTACAAAATCTTGGCTAATTAAAAACAAGGAGAATCCAATTGCAGCTTGTGGCAGTTCCGTAAACCGCAGCTTGCCATGTTCAGATGCAACAATAAACCTTGGATTTTGTTTGAACAGAAAAAGAAGATGCGTTTGCTTCTTTTTCCCACGGAGGGAGAAACCGTGAGCAAGTGTGACTTCAGCACCTTTGTTCACCACCTGCTGAAACAGGTTTATTGCTGAATTTCATCGAGATTCCGCCACACACAAGTATATTTTGGAGGAAAAACATTGCCTGCAAAGTGTCCAGGTACAGCGTGTAACAAATTTCCATACGAGGAAAAAATAAAAGAGATAGCACCACCTTTTACAATTTAAATTTTTTTAAAAATAATAATAATAAAAAGATAAATCCATGTTTACCTTCAGGTACATGGTCCCAAATGAATGGATAACAGCAGCTTTAAAGAGGAGAAAAGAGACAACACACGTCTCCAGAAAAGGATGTGGTTGAAAATTTAAAAAATAAAAAATAAAAAGGAGAAGAAGATGCCCCAAAGCAAGTTCTAAGAAATATCTACATGCCTTCTAGGCAAGAAGATCTTAAGTCTGTGTGCAGTAACAAGTTTTTAAGTCTATTTTCTCTCTGTGTGTGTCTCTGTATCTTTTCGTCTCTTTCTCATCTTTTCCATGCTCACTTCCTGTGCTTGTCCATCTTCTCAAGGTTTTTATTGCCATCTGGGGGGCTTTGATCTCCTGCATTCATGTATGATTTGTCTGCTAGTTTGAGAGCTTCGTTCAGGTAGTTCTGCACCGATGTCATCGCGGCGCAGATGGCAGCACTCCCAAATCCATGTGTGATCAGGCTGAAGTGAGTCAAACATCCCTGGATGCCAGGATCTAAGATAGGGCTTGGCCTCGCGTTGCCAAGGGGGGTTCGATCCTGAGTGAGAAGCTCTGTGAATTCTTTACAGATCTGTCTGGAAGAGGCAATAGGAAAAGCAAATTAATTTTTAACGCTACATGAGCCATGGTGGCGCAGTGGTTAGAATGCAGTATTGCAAGCTACTTCTGCTGACTGCCGGCTTCCTTCAATTTGGCAATTCACATCTCACCAGGCTCAAGGTTGACTGATCCTTCCGAGGTGGGTAAAATGAGGACCCAGATTGTTGGGGGGCAATGTACTGACTATGTAAACCTTAGAGAGGCCTATAAAGTGGTATATAGGTCTAAGTGCTATTGCTATTTCCACTGGACAAAGGCAATGAAACTGAGTCGAAAGGACTTTTATTAATTTTCTCCTGCTGAGATCCTCAGACATGTTTAAGAGATGTTTTAGTGTTACCCTTAAATATGTTTAAGAAAAAAGTCCATGAGTACCTAGGTAGCTGTAATTTAAAGAGAGTATCATATGAATTATTGCCATATTTTAAAATCTTCTTTTACCCTAGAAGCTTACATAGCTTTTTTTACAGATTAGACTATCTAGCTCAACAATGATTCTGATAGAAGATAATTTATTTGTAGTTTAGGCTTGACTCCAGTCAATGACAATTAATACGGGCAACCTGAACTAACATTTATAATTTGGCACTTTATTTCAAAACTCCTCTGCATTAGATTAGTTCAGGCCTTCTTAGAACATATTAGTTCCCTCCTTCCAGCCTTCTATTCCAAGAGACAGACGGGGAGCGTTAAAAACAAGAGATTAAAGAATAATAAAGGGAGTGGATGCTCCCACTCACTTTTTGTTTCAGCTTCATCTATTACAGGCCACAGAAAGATTACTTGAATGAATAAGGCCCATGGCAGGAGAATAAGAACAGGTATCTTGAATTAAGATCATAAGCACATAGGCAAGCTATATAGGTTTAATAGCAGCAATGAGAGGAACAATTTGTTATCTTAAAGATCAGCAATTTAGTTGACCAGGATATTAATTTTCTCATCAATACAAATTTCCCGAGTTCCTTTCTTAACACAGAGAGAAAGACTGCCTTTATTTTAGAATCACAGATGCTGTTCCAGTACAATTTCAGAACTAAACACAGTTTTAAGCCTCTGCAATTGCTTTCAGCTTGATCTTCTGTCTAGATTTGCTGTACTAAATAATTCAAAGGGATCTGAAGCAGAATTTCCCCATCTGTGGTTTGCAAAAAGTTTTGGAAGAAGCAAACCTGGGACAGGTGGAAGCCAATGGCTGAGGTGGAGGCACCTACAGATATCAAACTGCCCTTTGACCTAGAGCTTAAACTAGCTTGAAAACTTGCAAAAAAATGGAAGATGTCTTGTTAGGCATTGTTAAAATGCGTTGACGATTTCTGTTTAAGTTTGAATGCAAAATCTCTGCAAAAATGCCAAACGCCAGATTTTGAACCTGCAAATATTCATTTTTGTACAGACCTGCAAGCATTATTAAAATTAAAGATGTTTCTGCCCTTAAACACTATTTTAAAACTTTTCTATTTTGTCTCCAGGATCTCGAACAGAAGACACTAATTCTCAAACTATAGCTAATCCATATTTTGGAGCACGTGACTTTTTTTCCTTTAAACTATTCCACCATTCAGTTCAAAGCATTCACCAAATGCAGATAAAGCCTACATTTTACTGTCTAAAATAGCCACACAAACCCATTGAGAATAGGATACCTAAGCCATACAGAAATAAACCTCGATTTTTAATCCAGGCGATAACAGGAAGTCACTAAATAAAAACAAACAAGAATGTTCCTTGTACATAAAGAGACACAAGATAGCTCTTAGACTTATATACCGCTTCAAGGTGCTTTACAGAACTCTCTAAGTGGTTTACAGAGTCAGCATATTACCCTCAACAATCATTTTTATCGACCTCAGAAGGATGGAAGGCTGAGTCAACCTTGAGTTGGTCAGAATCGAACTCCTGGCAATGGGCAGAGTTAGACTGCAATACTGCATTCTAACCATGGCTCTTAAGATCTTAAATTGTAATGCAAGTACCTGATTTAAATCCTGTTTCTCTTCACTAAACTCTACAAGATGCCTCCTTGTAAGGCAAGAAAAGAACCTACATCTTTTCAACTTGCTTTCCAAAGGTTTTGGGGAATGGACTCTCCCAACTTCATTGCCAAATGTTGGTTTCCTACCACGGAAGGTTAGAAACCCATGAAAACTGTTTTGTAAGTTTAAAATTGACTTAATGCAGCTTTAAAAAGGAGAACACAACCTTTTTGTATTTAAAATTCCACATTCACAATAAGCTCCCATCCAACTTCTATCCTTCCTCATTCTTCACACCATTCCCACTGGAACGAATTAAGGCTCAGCTTTTTTTGCCTGTCCCTGTTGTGGGGATTCTAGGTAGTCCTCAATTTACAACCATTCATTTAGTGACCTTTCGAAGTCACAACTACAACTGAACAAAGTAACTTAGTCCTCGCACTTAGGACCATTGCAGCAACCCCACAGTCATGGGATCAAAACTTGGGAGCTTGCAACTAGTATGCATTTACATTGGTTGCAGCATCCTGGAGTCATGTGTGACTTTCCATTTGTGACTTTCCCAACTGGCTTCTGACAACCAAAGGAGAAATCTGGATTCACTTAACAACTGTGATGATTCACTTAAAGACCATGGCAGAAGAAATTGTAAAATCGGGCATAGCTCGCTTCACAGCTTGTTTAGCAATGGAAAATTTACAATCCAATTGTGGTTATAAGTCAAGGATTCCCTGTACCGAGGAAACACTGATTGAGCCTTCTAAGAGTTTCAATATATTCTATATATTTTACATATTGGCTTTCCACTCAAATAAAGACACTTACTTCGCGGCAAGGAGCATGTTTTTCCTGCTGGCCATCTCGTTCCGGCCCAGATGAGGCCGAGTTAAATATTCCGCCACAGCTTTCGAAGGGAATTCAGTTTCACACACATAGCCAAAATCGCGGGCAAGATGTACCGCTTCTCCTACAAATGGACCACAGAAGGAAAAAAGAAGGGGGGGAAAAAGCAAGAATTTGCTCATTAGATCACACCCATTTAAATAACTGTTTGCAGACAAACAGATGAACAACGTTTGCCACTGTTATAACCAGCCCATATGTTTAACAAGATTATTTTTCTCCTCAGCTTATATTTTATAAAATACTGTTTGAGTTCAGGTTTTAAAGGAGGGTGAGGCTACCTTAAGAAAGCTCCTCTAATTGATGAGTAACATTCTGATTCTAAGCTTTTCTCTGGGTATCCAATAGTTGCAAAGAAACTACCTTCTCCAGAATGATGCCTTTATGGTGTGTATTGCACTCTGTTGCACATAGCTCAGCCTAACAGTTAGCAAAACTGAGAAATATTCTATTCAGGCATTAGGAAAATTAAAGTCCCACACACATCTGGAAGAGACCAGATAGGAGAAGGTTGATTTAAAGCAATAGGCAATATTACACTTCCATTATAATTAAGGGTCAAGCACCTTTATAGAATAATAGTCTAACTTAAAGTAGGTCACCTTTGAATCCCACCATACAAATATTTCTCATCCTATCATTGTCATTTGCTCCAGTGTGTTTTTGCAAAATGTGAAGCAACTGCAAAAATATTTCCGTGGCAATAATTAGCATGAATTAGCACAAGTTCCAAGCAGCCAGGATATTTATAAGCGAAGCAGCAAATGAATTTCCACTGACTGCTCCTGAATGTACAAGTGTCACCTCTCACAATGTCGGCAGTTTAAGCCAAAATACAGTCAGCCCAAATTCGAGGACATTCCCATCGATATACTTAGGAAGGCAACTCTTCACTTTTAATGGATTTATATTTCATCCAGACAACCCATTTGATAATGCAGTTCAGCAAAAAGCTGTGGAATGCAACCATTCTGACTATAAACATGCATGCACTTCCTTGGAAATAACTGATTTACCCATGTGAATTTGTCTTTGACTGCAGTAGCAAAGGCTGCCTATTGACATATGACTCAAACAGCATGGGCAAGTATTACAGAGACAAATTTCACATCGAGTTATATACTTCATTACAACAGAGATAGGTCTTGCACTAATTTAACCTTTCATTCCAAGTCTCCAAGTACCATACTGGAATTGCAGGAACGATTGTGAGTTGAAGGTTTGCTTAAGTCGGCTTAACAGACTTAGAAAATACATCCTGTTTCTAAACAAGACATAATTATCATTAAATATTCTTTGTTATTTAAAGATCCCTCTACTTTTTGTTTTTGGTTACAGTGTCTCTCTAACTTTCATCACCCACCAAAATAAAACAAAACTAGAAGGGATCTTAGAAGTCATGTCATTTAACTCACTTGCTGCGCAGGTATCCCTATCTATCAAACAGCCAGAAGTTCCTTAAGCCAAGGAAGACACACCGTTCTCTTTTAAAGCCAAGGAAGACGTCATTCTCAAAACTCTTTTTTGCAGCCAACTGATCCTACAGTTTGAGGGTTTCTCCTAAGAGTTTAACTGAAATCTGCTCCCTCTTCTATTGGTTTTTGGTCCACCTTCTGCAACAGCAGAGAACAAACCTTCTTCTTCATCAGTGCAGTTCTGAAAACACTGACTTTAAGAATGACTGTATTCTTTGGTCAAGCTAAGCAAGCCTCAGCTTGGTTCATATTTGGAGGAAAGACTTCTGGAAAGTCTTTGGTATATGAAAGGAGACCTATCAGTCCTAATTCCTTGTACAATGAGCTCATTGCGCGACAAATATTTCTAAACTTAATCTAATTTAATGGATTTTGAAGGTCGCCTAACTCCAAATAGGTTCTGGGCGGCTTACAATATTTATATATTTCTAGATCGTATGTCTATAGTTTGTTTAGCATATATAAATGTCAGTTTTTGTTTTAAAAGGCGGTTTTAGAATTTCACTGGCCAAACGTGTATTGTTGCAATTTATCTTTCTGATTTAGCAATCCAAAAATCTCTGGTTTAGGTTCTTCTCTGTTCAAGGATTGCTTTGAACCCTTATCGGTCCTTGCCAATCTTTCTTCTCAACTTTTTATAGGTTGTTTTTAGCTCTGCTTTACTCAGCGCAACTTTATAAGGAATTCTTTTAAGAAATCAGGCAGTGTAGCAAGAATTGGAGCTGCTTGTTAGCACACACATTATAAGTATCCCAAGAAACATAATTATGAAAGAATGAAAAAGCCTTTAGATTCATGCAACAGATGTGGGGGGAAAAACAATCTGATTCTTTTAAAGCAGCCATTTCTGCGGAAAATATCTGTCCTCATCTACCCATAATGAAACAAACAAACCAGTTATTTAACTGGAATCAGCACTGACAAAACGTGGAAAAGAAAAAATAATAATAACTGGCAGTGTTAACCATGGTTCCAGTTATATCTGGGAAGGAGAAGAGAGAGATTCAAAGTTTCTGATGCCATCTGAAGTGTGACATCTCTGAGACTTCAATTAACAAATTTCACCACTGATCTACAATTATTATGCACTTAAAAAAATTGACAATCCATTTTTACTGCCTGGGCAGTAAATTAAATTGCCAATTTTACAGTGTCTATAAAACCTCCCAATCCAAAACTTTTTTTACACAAACATACCATCCATGACAAGGATGTTTATCCTCCAAGGTTATGCCCTAACATATCCTTCATTCCTCCCCTTCCCGCTTCGGGTTTCAGTATTAACATCTTCACTTGCAGCTCTGCAGTGAAACCCATGTTTTCGCTACAAAAGGCATTTTGGAATGAAAATGGGGCCACTGGGGCACAGAATTGGAAAGTGCCATTTAGACCTTCAAGTCCAACTTCTTACTGTTAGTCCTCGACTTAGAACCATTCATTTAGTGACCATTCGAAGTTCCAACAGCACTGATAAAGTGACTTAGGGCCATTTTTCACAGCAATCCCCACATGGTCCCAAGATCAAAATTTGGATGCTTGGCAACAGGTTCATATTTATGACAGTTGTAGCATCCTGGGGTCACCTGATCACTTTTTGCAATCTTCTGACAAGCAAAATCAATGGGGAAGCCAGATTCACTTAACAACCATGTTACTAAGTTAACAACTGCGGCGATTCACTTAACAACTGAGGCTAGAAAGGTTGTAAAATGGGGCAAAACTCACATACTGTAACTGTCTCACTTAGCAAGAGAAATTTAGGGATCAATTGTGATCTTAATTCGAGGACTAAAACATATGAAGAACTGAAACATATGGGGACTAAAACATATGAAGAACAGCTACAGGATTTTAGTTTGGCTAGTCTAGAGAAAAGAAGGACTCGGGGGGGACATGATAACAGTGGTCCAATATTTGAGAGGCTACCACAAAGAAGAGGGGGTCAATTTATTTTCCAAAGCAACAGAAAGCAAGACAACAAGGGATGGAAACCAATCAAGGAGAGAAGCAACCTGAAATTGAGGAGAAACTTCCTAACAGTGAGGACAATTAACCAGTGGAACAGCTTGCTTTCAAGGAGCTGTGGGTGCTCCATCATTGGAGATTTTTAAGAAGAGACTAGGCAGTCACTTGTCTGAAATGGTATTGGATCTCCTGCTTGAGCAGGGAGCTGGACTAGAAGACCTTCAAGGTCCATTCCAGCTCTATTCCGATTCTGACTACCCGTATTGAGAGAATTGAAATTCCTAGTTCAGGCAAACTTGCACTCAGTGTCTGACACTGAAGTGTCTTCCATCTGCCCAAACTCTACTTTAACACATCTCTAAGCAAGTCCATCATCTCTGATGGATCTGGAGTGGAGCAGCTCTTACCACTAGGACAACTTTCTTCTCCTTCAACTGGAAATCAAGACCCATTATTTTGAGTCCTGCATCCATATACCTGAAGACTGTCCTTTTCGGAAGACAGCTTGATTGGCGAACCCAAATTGCTCGCCTCGCCCTTTAACCCGTAACAAGGCTTTTATAGAGAGAAGACCAACTGACCTTCCACCAACGATGTAAGTAAAGTCACATTTGCAGCTTTCCTTCTGCCCGCAGGAAGGTTCAAGCCAATTTTATCCAGCTTCTCTCTTAGTGAGCGGCCCCCGTTTTTAGATTTGGCTCTGTGGATGAGAGAGAGAGAGAGAGAAAAAAGGACAGGGCGGGTGTTTAGATGCATGCATTGAAGAGGTCACATTTTGAAGCAATTGGGAAATGCAAGTTGCTGACATTCAATACACTTCTGCTGCTGGGGAGGGGAGGGAAGGGAAGAGAGGATTGTGACAAAAACAAGAGCTGACCTACTTTCGAATGTTCCATCACATGAACATCAGAAAGCAAGATGAAAAAGGAAGGAAGGAGGGGGGGGGGGAGAGGAAAGGAAGGATACGCTTTTGCCTCTGCGTTTACACTATCAAGCATCATTACAATCAGGATGACCGGCATAACGAAAATTAAAACCTTTTACAAACACAAGAGAGCATCAAACAAAACTTTTGTTGTGGCAGTACCGGTACACGGATATTAAATGCAGCCTTAATTAATTTATTTTTTTAAATTTATCTAGGATGTAAAGTCCACTGTACTTCCGCCACTACAGATGTCATTTGAGGAGGGTGGAGGGAATTGGGCCCACTCCCCATTTTCTGAAAATTAGGCTATATGTTAGCAATTCTCTAAAGCAGTGTTTCTCAACCTCAGTAACTTAAAGCATGCTTGGTTAGGAATTCTGCAAGTCCACCCTTCTTATAAAGTTGGCAAGATTGAGAAACACTGCTCTAAAACACAGTTAAAACAATTCTGGAGAACTGCTGAACAGAATTACTTTAAGATGAACGCTATTTCAAAAGGTAGGGTGGATATAAATCCTACACTGCAGAACAAGCTTTGAGTTCAAGAACTGGTGGGTCATAGTTCATAATCTTGATGAAGCATCACACAATCTGAGTTCAGTTTCCACAGAGAATAATAATTTTTAAAAAAAGAGCTGAAATTGCCTATCAAAACCTGAAGACTCATGTAACAGATTGAAATCTACACCGGTTAAATCTGGGACATTTTTCCTCGATACGGTGAGATGGACTGTATTCATATTGTGGTAATTCCCACATTTGTTTCCCTATATATTTATTAGGGGAAACAACTATGAGATCAATATGTATTCTCTCTTATGGGGCTGTGTTTCTTCATTTGGATAAGGCCTATTAAAAAGCATCCATAAATTAATATAAAGCACGTGGTTTTCAGCTCAAGATTAAACACTGGGTATTGAGTGACATGCTGGGAAATTGCACTCTAAGACAAAAAAAAAATTACATTCTACTAATCTGCATTAAATACCATTAAAAGAGATGATCCCTCTAAAGCTAACAAGGATCAGGTATGATCAGTGTTTGGACGGGATGTGACAAACTGGTGTCAGGATACCACTAGCATATATCAGTGCTGTAAACTAGATAGAAGTTAAGTCATAAAATCAGAAACATTCCTAAGGTTGCAGCATACAAGATTTATTCAAGCCTATAAACAAGAATCTAGTCAACTAAACATCAATACTAAATTGGCACTATATATAAGGGTCAACGAAATTCAAGCGGGCTGTACTTGGATCTCTTGTGGCAACACGACGACACTAAACTGATGACACATTTAACTCCATCAGTCGCAGCTCTGCCTGCTCTTCTCCTACAAGTGGTGGTCAATTGCTTCCATGTTGTTGCAGACAAAAATAACATAGGCATGGCCAAGTAGAATCCCATGATTTAAACTTGACTGAAGGACAAACTCATTTAAGGTTTCAGCTGATAGCTTTGATTCTGACCCCCAGAAATTCTGCTTTCGGCAGCCCTTCAGTATGCCAAATAAACATCATTGGGGTTAGAAGAGCTCCACCTGTCCCTTTCTGAAACTCAAAACAACCCAGGAATAAATCAGACTTGGCTGTTTTTCCTCAATCAATGTCTTAGTACAATTTGGAAAATGGTGTTGTTCTAAAATAATCCATGTATTCCTCTTCACAACCTTTTAACGTTTTAAGAGCCTTGGTAGTACAGCGGTCTAAAGCACCCTGTTATTAACACCAGATGCCTGCAATTACTGCAGGTTCGAATC